>CM065596.1:83597122-83763428 GCA_033119425.1 Bufotes viridis
TCTGGGTGCTGGTCCAAAATACATGAGAGTGGCCTTCTCCGGTGGTGGTTGATATGAGGCATAATTCCTTGCTGTGGGACCTGTATCCTCTGTCTGGGTGCTGGTCCAAAATAAATGAGAGTGGCCTTCTCCGGTGGTGGTTGATATGACGCATGATTCCTTGCTGTGGGACCTGTATCCTCTGTCTGGGTGCTGGTCCAAAATAAATGAGAGTGGCCTTCTCTGGTGGGGGTTGATATGACGCATGATTCCTTGATGTGGGACCTCTCTTCTCTGTCTGGGTGCTGGTCCAAAATACATGAGAGTGGCCTTCTCCGGTGGTGGTTGATATGACGAATGATTCCTTGCTGTGGGACCTGTATCCTCTGTCTGGGTGCTGGTCCAAAATAAATGAGAGTGGCCTTCTCCGGTGGGGGTTGATATGACGCATGATTCCTTGATGTGGGACCTCTCTCCTCTGTCTGGGTGCTGGTCCAAAATACATGAGAGTGGCCTTCTCCTGTGGTGGTTGATATGACACATGATTCCTTGCTGTGGAACCTGTATCCTCTGTCTGGGTGCTGGTCCCAAATAAATGATAGTGGCCTTCTCCGGTGGTGGTTGATATGAGGCATGATTCCTTGCTGTGGGACCTCTCTCCTCTGTCTGGGTGCTGGTCCAAAATACATGAGAGTGGCCTTCTCCGGTGGTGGTTGATATGACGCATGATTCCTTGCTGTGGGACCTATATCCTCTGTCTGGGTGCTGGTCCAAAATAAAGGAGAGTGGCCTTCTCCGGTGGTGGTTGATATGAGGCATGATTCCTTGCTGTGGGACCTCTCTCCTCTGTCTGGGTGCTGGTCCTAAATAAATGAGAGTGGCCTTCTCAAGGTGGTGGTTGATATGATGCATGATTCCTTGCTGTGGGACCTGTATCCTCTGTCTGGGTGCTGGTCCGAAATAAATGAGAGTGGCCTTCTCTAGTGGTGGGTGATATGATGCATGATTCCCTGCTGTGGGACCTCTCTCCAATTGATATTGGTTAATTTTTATTTATTTTATTTTATTTTAATTCATTTCCCTATCTACATTTGTTTGCAGGGGATTTACCTACATTTTGCTGCCTTTTGCAGCCCTCTAGCCCTTTCCGGGAGTCTTTTACAGCCTTTTTAGTGCCCAAAAGTTCGGGTCCCCATTGACTTCTATGGGGTTCGGGTTCCGGATGAAGTTCGGGTTGAGTTCGGATCACGAACCCGGACATTTTCCGGAAGTTCGGCCGAACCTCTCGAACCCGAACATCCAGGTGTTCGCTCATCTCTAGTAACAAGGCATGATGGATACATGTTCTCATTCTGTTTACGCCAAATTCGGACTCTACCATTTGAATGTCTCAACAGAAATCGAGACTCATCAGACCAGGCAACATTTTTCCAGTCTTCAACAGCCCAATTTTGGTGAGCTCGTGCAAATTGTAGCCTGTGGTTATTTTAGTCAATGTTGCTCTTCTATCAGCTTGAATCAGTCGGCCCATTCTCCTCTGACCTCTAGCATCAACAAGGCATTTTCGCCCACAGGACTGCTGCATACTGGATGTTTTTCCCTTTTCACACCATTCTTTGTAAACCCTAGAAATGGTTGTGCGTGAAAATCCCAGTAACTGAGCAGATTGTGAAAAACTCAGACAGGCCCGTCTAGCACCAACAACCATGCCACGCTCAAAATTGCTTAAATCACCTTTCTTTCCCATTCTGACATTCAGTTTGGAGTTCAGGAGATTGTCTTGACCAGGACCACACCCCTAAATGCATTGAAGCAACTGCCATGTGATCGGTTGACTAGTTAATTGCATTAATGAGAAATAGAACAGGTGTTCCTAATAATTCTTTAGGTGAGTGTATTTTACGGCTAATAATCTGTTGTTTCCCACTAATGCAAGCCAAAAATGCTTTAGAACTGCACCACACAAGGGCAAATAAGACATAAATATTTCCTTGTAATAAACCTTGTTACTGCCTGTATCAAACAGCACTTGCACCCTAATAAGAACAGTTTGCTGGAATTACAGAGCTGCATAGTGGCAATTTGGATCCCCAGTCAGTGAAGCAAGGTGTAATCAGATTGTTCCTATTACCCAGGCTGTAACCTCCCCTACTGAACCCTTTTCAACATAAATGCTGTGGAATGATTCCTCCCTATTCTTTCCCTACACCTTGAATAATCTTTCCCTGCACTTTTAAATAGTTTTTTTACCACAATTAATTTTTTTAAAACACTGTCCCTAGCGCCTGCTGATGTCTATCCCTGCACTTAGTACAGTGGTAAGAATCTAAGATGGCTGACGCTATTTATAGAGCTGTGACATCCCAGGTCTAGTTGGCTGCTGATTGGCTGCATGCATGGCATTATGGGTGATCTCGCATTCGCAGAGTTTCTTGCTCCATGTCCTCACACGTGCAGCAGCCCTTTTAGGAAAAAATGTGAATGTGATTCATTAACACGAGCGTGAGGAAATTCGGCTTTGGTGCAAATCAAATTTTGCTGAAATTCGGATCGAATTCCACTTCGTCAGCTTTGATTCTCTCATCTCTAGATATAATGTGATTGAGGAAGTCATCTTACAAAAACCTCTTCATCGTCTTTGGTGAGTACATTGGCTGCATCACTGGCTGCATACAAGAAAAGCAGAGATGGTGGTAAAGCTGTCCAGTGATAGTTAAGCCACCAGTGATGGGGTATCCAGACTTTAATAACCCATTTATATTGCACTGTAATGCATCTCAGGAAGGACTTGGTGCTGTCCTACATCAAAGGCAAAATGTCAAGTTGAGAGTTATTGATTATGGCCAAGAACTCTTACTGCAGCAGAGAAAACTGCCATTTGCACTTTGGGAATCTTGAATTTTTGTCAATGAAATGGGCAATATGTGATGATTTTATTGACTACTTGTACTATAGACCATCATTTGTGGTATATACAGACAACAATCCACTTATCTATGTTCTCACTACAGCAAAAATAAATTCAACTGGCCATAGGTAGGCGTCAGAACTTGCAGACTTTAATTCTAGCAATAAATACCGTCCAGGGAAAGTAAATGCAGATGCTGATGGATTCTCTAGAATGCCACTAGATCCTGACCAGTACATGAAGGAATGTTCCCAAGAAATCAGCATGGAAGTATTGGTAGCACTGTGCAAGCAGTTCAAATACAAGAGGAGGAACATACGCCATGGTGGTGTCCTGTACTGTAGAAAGTGCAGCTGGGGAAGCTGAACAAAACCCCATAAGCAAGCATTAACCAGCTCCCAAAAGAAACAATCAGAAAAGCACAATAAGAATACAAGATCATTGGGAGACTACTCCACTACAAAAATCAAAATCGATTTCCAGCTATAACTGTCTTACTCATAGAATGGCCTGAATTATACCTCAACTCAGATGGTATTCTTTATAGGAAGACTAGCCATAACTTACAAATTGTCCTGCCAAAAGTCTACCACAGGATAGTATTCAAAGAACTTCATGAACAAATGGGACATTTGGGAGTAGAAACAACTGTCAATCTTGTCAGAGAACACTTCTTCTGGCCATACATGCAGAAGGATATTATGTAACCAGAGAATGCAGGTGTTTAAAAGACAAACGTCACAATAAACCAACCAGAGCACCCTTGAACAACATTGTCTCCACTTATCCTTTTGAGCTGGTATCCATTAATTTTTTGGATCTGGAAAAGTGCAAAGGAGTAAATGAGTACATCCTTGTTGTAATTTATCATTTTACAAGATTTGCACAGGCATATGCTACCACAAACAAGTCTGGTAAGACTGTTGTCAATGTTGAGGACTCTAACAGAAGAAGAACTCTTTGTCAAAACTTGTCCACGCGTATAATTGAACAAAAAGTGAGGCAACAGGGTATTCACTTTTCTACCTATTGTATGGTTGATCGCCAAGACTTCCAATTGACATAATATTTGACATGTCAGTATCAGAGAAGTACAAATCCTACGCAGATTATGTTACTGTCTGGAAAAAGAGTGGCAGAAGCTTATAAAATAGCTTCAGCAACAGCAAAGAAGTCAGCAGGTAAAGCAAGGAATACCATGACCAGAAAAGTAATAGCGTTGAACTTACTCCAGGAAAACTTTCCTCTTATTGGGAAGATAAGATTTATGTTGTTGTGAGAAGAAAACATGAAAAGAGTCCAGTGCATGAGGTAAAACCAGAGTCAGGTGGCAACAGATCGAGGATTTGGCACCGTAAACTGTTATTATCTTGTAACTATCTTCCAGATGAACAGCAGACTGCTGAATTGTTAGGCCAAATGAGATCCTTCAAACCAAAGTGACCAAAACCATCACATGTAAAATATGAAACTGACAGTGCTGATGAAGAAGATGAAATGTATTCATTAAGTTCACCTACGACAGATTACTGTATAGCTCAAAGCAGTAAACTTAATCCTGAAGCAGCGGAATTTGAACCACAGAATTAATCAGAGATCTTGGCATCATATGAAGGTCTACTGTCAGATTCAGAGAAGTCATCAAAGGAATCTGCAATAACTCCAGAGTCAGAAGAATTGACTGAACCAACAGGTCCAGGAACAGATGAAGAAACAGAAACTTCAGAACAACAGCCATTGAAAAGATCTTCTTTTGCGAGAGAAAGGCGAAGGCCTGTTACACTTACTTATGATACCATAGGAAAACCAAGTAGGGTACCAAGACGTTCTCATGCTAAACAGATAGTGACATCCATTGACCAAGAGAAACAAACTGAATGGTACCTACCACCCACATATTTTGTGGAGAACTGTGAGCTGATGTAAAGACTATTTACATTCAAAGCAATTGTGCTGTTAAGTTCATAGTTTTTTTGTTAAAATGGCAATTTTTCTAGTTGAGGTATAGAAACTGTGATCTTACATGGTCAGAAAGTCATATTTAGTAAAAGTTAGACCTAACCAATCTCTACATCATAAAATGAGGTCCAGGTATTGTAGTAGGATTGTTATGCATGGTGGTCCAATACTACTGAGAACCAGTGTTAACATTGCAACTTCTAGGTCTCATAGCTAGTAATGTACCCAGAAGTAACTTGTGATTTTATAGGAACATATGTCACAATGAGGCATTAACCTCTATTGGAGATATAACCACCACTTGATTATTTTCAATTACTAAAGTGCCTTAATACAATCTACATAATTGTGGAAATGTGTAATGTTGAGGACGACATTTGTTTAGTAGGGAAGAATGTGAGATATGTAATAATCCACCCCCATAAAATGTTAATGTTAAGAAGTGCCAGAATAGCAATATACAGGTCCTGTAGGGATACTTTCACACTAGCGTTAAACTTTTTCGGCATTGAGTTCCGTCCTCGGGGCTCAATACCAGAAAAAAACGCTTTAGTTATATTCTAATGCATTCTGAATGGAGAGATATTGCGGTATTATCTCCGTCCAAAATTCCAGAACACATGCCGGCATGCGCAGACTTTTAAAAATGTGAAAAAAAATGAATACCGGATACGTTTTTCCGGATGACACCAGAAAAAAGGATCCGATATTGCAATGCATTTTTCTGACTGATCAGGCATTTTTCAGACCTGATCAATCTGAAAAATGCCTGATCAGTGCGAAAAAAGTTCATGCGTTTGCATACAGTTTGCCTGATCAGGCAGGCAGTTCAGGCAATGGAACTGCCTGCCGGAATAAAACAAGGCAAGGGTGAAAGTACCCTAATATGACACTAGAGTGGGACCATCTATCTCAGAGGAGTGTTTCTGGTGGGACACCTAGGCTACTTTCACACTTGCGGTGTGAGGATCCGGCAGGTAGTTCCGTCACTGAAACAACCCTCCGGATCCGTCATACTGCATGACAACTGAAAGCATTTGGAGATGGATCTGGATGCGGATCCGTCTCACAAATGCATTGCAAGTGCGGATCCATCTCTCCTTTTTCAGACGGAGAGACGGATCCGTCTATATTTTTTTCCCACAGTTTTAAAGGTCTGCTCATGCGCAGACCAGAAGGATGGACCCAATGTTACGGTATTTGTAATGCCGGATCCGGCACTAATACAAGTCGATAGGAATTAATACCGGATCCGGCATTCCGTCATGTGTTCCGGAATTTTAGACGGAATAATACCGCAGCATGCTGCGGTATTTTCCCAGTCTAAAAACGTTTCATACTGAACTGAAGACATCCTGATGCATACTGAACGGATTTCTCTCCATTTAGAATACACGGGGATAATATTGATCAGTTTTTTTCCGGGATAGAGCCCCGACGATGGAACTCTATGCCGGAAAAGAAAAACGGTAGTGTGAAAGTATCCTTATTGTAGTGCACCGCAGATAACAAGAATAAGGGAGGTCTTAATCTCCATGTCTGATGCATATCCCTTACTATTTCAGGTATTCTCATATTTTTATTACTCAGTATGTGTTGATGCAGTCACTGATTTAAGTAATGACTGGGGATTCAATGGTAATGTACAACTACTATGCAGTATGGAAAGACACTTAGGCCTCTTGCAGACAAGCAGATGCACGCCGTGTTATCCACAGCGAGAATGAGAGCCAAGCTGCGCGGTGGACATCAGAGGTATGTAGCAGTAACATAATCGATACTGCTCTGTGCCTCCTTGTGACCCTTTTACTACAAAATCACCGTGACAACCTTATCTCACTGTAATTTTATAGTAAAAGGGTCACGGAGAGGCACGGAGCAGTATCTATCATGTTACTGCTTTGTGCCTCTGATGTCCACCGCGCAGCTTGGCTCACATTCTCGCTGCAGATAACACGGAGTGCATCCGCTCGTCTGCAAGAGCCCTTATTGTTAGTGCACCTCAGATAACAAGAAGGGAGCTCCTAATCTCCATGTCTGATACATTTCCCTTACTATTGCAGATGAATGTTAAATAAATAATATAAACACCGCAACCACACCAATGTCAATTTATTAGGTGTGCAACACAAGCAGTGTAAAATGTGATGGAAAAATAAATCTAGACAGCAAAGGAAGCAATATGGACAGTCATACTACATTAGTAAGTGCATTGTATTAACTTTTTCTACATGATAACTGCCATTTGATGAAGAGAGACAACCACTTTAACTTCTCACTGAACAACACTCGCAGATATCGCTTGTGTCATACACACGGTCATCATCTAACCCAATACCCAACACAGCTCATCAGGAGTTAGACCAATATTTTCCCTACTCTCTCCTGATACTTCTTTCTCAAAGTTTTTCTGCTTACTTCTCTGGTAACAAGCTGCTCTAAAACATTCAATTGTTGACATTGGGAATCTGCAATTTCATGGGCACATAGAGCTACTTAATTTGCATCACACTGGTAGCAGTATCAAACAATTTCTTCAATAGTATAATACCCCTCTATGCCTTTCTTGAATTTAGCCCAATTCTCTGCCTTACTGTTGGAGGAATTTCGGTAATGTTCATTCCCTGCTGCACATCTTCTAGAAATGCCCATAGCTGGACTCTTTTTGGAGAGATGTGACCTCATTAATTCAATCACTGGGCACAACTTCTCCGAGATTGATACCAGAGTTAGGACTCCTTTTGATAGGTATAGATGCCTTTCCCAATACAATCATAGGTTTAGCTGAATGTACTATAGTAGGTTTGATCCGAATTTATTTGTGGGGAATCACGTTAAAAAACGACTATTTCCTGGCTACAGAGAGCCTTTATAGTGGTGTAGAACACTGTGCCTTGCAGTAACACGCAAAGAGAGTCTGCTGTGGTAGTGAAACAATACTGTGAGTCAGTATGACATGTAGATGACAGGCATCGCTCTTAGAATCACTGCAGACTTCACTTAGGCCCCCTTCACACGGGCGAGTTTTCCGCGCGGGTGCAATGCGTGAGTAGGACGCATTGCACCCGCACTGAATCCGGACCCATTCATTTCTATGGGGCTGTGCACATGAGCGGTGATTTTCACGCATCACTTCTGCGTTGCGTGAAAATCGCAGCATGTTCTATATTCTGCGTTTTCCACGCAACGCAGGCCCCATAGAAGTGAATGGGGCTGCGGGAAAATCGCAAGCATCCGCAAGCAAGTGCGGATGCGTTGCGATTTTCCCGCATTGCTGCTTAGCAACGGGACCCAATCTCTATTATTTCCCTTATAACATGGTTATAAGGGAAATAATAGCATTCTTAATAAAGAATGCATTGTTAAATGAAGTGGAGGGTTAAAAATAATAAAGTTAACTTACCTTAGCCACTTGATCGCGTAGTCGCGATCTCTCCTCTCTTTCCTGCAGCATCTAAGGTCTAAGGACCTGTGATGACGTCACATCACATGGTCCAATCACATGGTCCATCACCATGGTAAGATGGACCATGTGATTGGATCATGTGATGTGACGTCATCACAGGTCCTGTAGATCTTAGATGCTGCAGGGAAAGAGAGGAGAGATCGCGACTACGCGATCAAGTGGCTAAGGTTAGTTAACTTTTATTATTTTTAACCCCCTCCACTTCATTTAACAATGCATTCTTTATTAAGAATGCTATTATTTCCCCTTATAACCATGTTATAAGGGGAAATAATCAATTCTCCAGAAGATCTGAAACCGGACTTCAGTGATGAAGTCCGGCTTCGGGTTGGGTACCAAATATTGCGTTTTTTCTCACGCACGTGCAAAACGCGTTACAAACTTTTGCACCCATGCGGGAAAAACGCGCATATTCCCACAACGCACCCGCCTCTTATCCGTGTGAAAGAGGCCTTATTTGGGCAGTTACGGGGCCAAAAATGACCAAATAACTCAAGTTGGCTTTACAGGTCAGTGTTAGCTCCAGGTATAAAGAACCGTGCAGAAGCCCAAGATCCTACTAGTGTGTGAAGGAGCGCACTCCTTTTACACCAATTCACTGATTCCAGCTAGATTTCTACAGATCTATTCTATTAAACGCTTATACAAGTAGAGCCCCCCGACAGAGTGGGGTGGGTGTCAGCAGTAAGTTTGTGTTGACGTCACTGATTATTTTTCCCTTCCTCTGATCCGTCAGAACAATAACCCCCAAAAAACGCATCCTGTCTGTTGAGCATCCGCCTTCACTCGATCAGCATTTGGTCAGGAATCCATCAGTATTGCTGAAGCCAAAAAAAACAGGAGTGGATCCAAAACAGAGATGACACGTGAATGGAATATTTCATGTCTTCTGTGTTTTTTACCCACTCCTGCTTTCGGCTACCAAATCATAAGCCAATTCCGATGCAAAATAAAGGCCATGTCATGCAGGCCTTACAGCTGTTACATAGACAGGATCCGTTGTGCATCTCATTTTTCCTTTTGACAGATCATAAGAATGGTCAAATAAATGATAATGTCAGCCAGGCTGAAAGGCAAAAGAGTGTCCCACTTATGAAGTGGAGAGGGTAGGAACAGCATGAGAAGTCCACAGAGTGGCCCTATGACATAGTGGTGAGGTGGAAGCAGCATGAGGAGACCACAGAGTGGCCCAATGACATGGTGGAGTGGGCAGCAGCATCAGGAGGGGTCCACAGGATGGCACAATGACAGTGTGGAGTTGGCAGTATCAGGGGGTCACAGAGTGGCACAATGACAGTGTGGAGGTGGCGGCAACCGCAGCATCAGGAGGAGGCCAAAGAGTAGCACAATGGCAGTGTGGAGGTGGCAGCAGCAGCTTTAGGAGACCTGAGTGATGAGGTGGAACCAGCATAAGGAGACCACAGAGTGACTCTGACAGAGTGGGGAGGTGGGTGGCAATACTAGTACCAGCTGAAGATGGTGGGTGAAAGAAGGAGCACTTTGCATCAGATGTGTGGCATCAGGCTGGATGGCAGCATCAGAATAGGTAGCCAAAAGAAACCGGTCTCTTTTGTCAAAGGATTGGTGTGGCACCATGGACGATCTAGTCTGATGCATCAGGCATTGGTGGGTGGAAATCCTGGCTGATCCATGCCTAATTCATCTTGACAAAGGTCAATCTCTCCAAATTTTGGGTGGACAGGCAAATTTTTCTTGGGATAGCTATAGCCCCGCTGCACTAAACACCTGCTCTGTTGCCACACTGCTGGCCATGAAGGATAGCTTTTCAGGGCAAACTCTGCCAGTTGAGGCCACAAATCCAGTTTCGCTGCCAAGTAGTCCAGCGGATCTTCAATGTGGGGTGGCAGGGTGCTGTCCAAGTATGCCATCAACTGCTGGTTCAGATCCTGCTCCATGTCTAGCTGCTGCTGCTGGTGAGTAGTTTCTTCACTAGTCGGGTGAAGAAAGCTGCTGATCAGTGACTCTAGACTCAAGTTGCTTCTGATGGAGCTAGAACTGCTCCTCCCCCCCCCGCCATATTAGCCATGGCAGAGGAATGTGAGTGCAGAGGGCCCCGACGTCAGACCTGCGAGAGGATGGACGATGGTGCAGATAGGCAGAAGCCAACTGACTACATGGATTTCGCTATAGTAGTTCAGTTTGTCCTCCCTCTCAGCAGGTGTAAAAAAAGCCCCAGTTTTGGACCGGTCTAACAAGATAGAGAATTAGAAGTCATCCCTATGCCGAATGGTGACAATTCGGCTGTCACTACACAAGCAAGTGTGCATGCATAGGGGCCATTTGTGCAAGTGACTCGGAGGGACTCCCTGCCTCCATCTCCACTGCATACTGCTATGGTGTGTCTGGGTCCTCTGTCTCATCTTCCTCATCGCCGAGTAGCTCCTCTGGCTGCTCCTGCTCCTCCTCTTCTGTCACCTGTCTATAAAAACCACCATTTTGCTACACATTGATTGTGCTTCAATGTCCTCCTCCTCCTCCAGTTCAACCCCCACAGGGCTCATGTGGCTATGAGATCTAGGCGCCACGTCTCCTGTCCCCTGACCAGCCAGAATTACCAGCATCTGTTCCAGGACATGAAGCAGTGAAATTATGTTGCTCATCCCGTAGTCCTGGCGACTGACAAATAACGCATCCTCCTCAAAGGGCCTGAGCAAACGGCAGGTGTCACGCATGAGCTGCCACTGGCTGACATCAAAGTGACACAGGGAAGTAATCCTGTCCGCTTGGATCATTAGGAAGTCGTTCATGGCCTTTCTCTTTTCGTATAGTCGGTCCAACATATGGAGGGTGGAATTCCAAGTTTCCTAGCCATTTTTAGGATGTCTTGCAGATGGGTGGAAGTCTTCAGGAACTGATTGACAACCAGATTGAACACGTGTGCCATGCAGGGCGCATAGCTCAGCCTTCCTTGACGCAGCCCCTATACCCTGTTCTTCCAGTTGTTGGTCACCATGGTTCTGATTTTCAGTTGTCGTGGAGAAAGCCAGGATTCGATTTCTTGATGAAGGACACAGAGCAGTCCCTCCTCTGTGTGACTCTGTTTGCCCAGGCAAACAAAATGCAGAACAGCGTGACACCGCCGTGCCCTGCACATGTGGTATGCTGGAGGGGCACTGTGAATTGTCCCTGCAGTGGAGGCTGAAGACAAGGTGGAGGATGAAGAGGCAGAGGCGGACATTGTCGAAGGACCAACGGCATGACAGCGTGGAGGCAGAAGAGGTGTCACCTGGCCAAGTTGCTGGTGTGGCTGTGCAGGAAATACATTCACCCAGTGAGCCGTAGAGGACATGTATTGTCCCTGACGGTAGTTACAGCTCCACACGTTGGTGCTGCCGTGCACTTTGGGAGACACTGACAGGCTCAAGGACTGGCTCACCTTCTGTTCTACATATTTGTGCAGGGCTGGTACTGCCTTTTGGCAAAGAAATGACGGCTTGCGACTCTCCACCTTGGCTTGGAACAAGCCATCAGTTCTCTGAAAGGTGCAGAGTCCACCACTTGGAAAGGGAGGGACTGCAGCACCAGCAACTTGGCCAGGAGCACATTCAGCTTCTGGCCGTTGGATGAGTTCACGCATACTGTTGTCTCTTGGCAATCACTTCGGTGATCGATTGCTGATGGAATGACTGATGAGGAGTAGGAGGAGGAGCAGGAGCATCAGGACCAGCAAATAATGGGAAGGAAAGATAGCTCCCTTTGGCTGAGGTGGAGTAGCCTTGACTTCCTGAATTCAGGCACAGAGTGCCACTGGGTGATGCAGCGGTTGCTGCGGCAGGCTGGACCACATCGAAACCACGGTTCTCCCGGGCCACTTTATGGTGACGCTGCATATGTTGGCACCCTGGCCACACTTCCCCTTTTGCCCACAGATTCTAAAAATGGCCATATTCACCTCTTCCCGTGGCTTAACAAAAAAGTGCCACACCGCCGAGTAGGTGATTTTACCCCCAACACTAGGCACTAACTGACTGCTACCGCCGCTGCTTCCGTGAACCCCTGCACCAATACTTTCCGGGCAGGTATGCTCCTGCGAAGCAGGTGGTCTACCCCGGGCAGGTTTGGCTCCTGACCTTGCACTGCTGCCACCCTGCTAAATCCCGGCCACGCCAGCGACTTGCTGGCTCCGCCGCTGGCTTATGGGCAACCTCTTCTCCTGATTATGATGAAGCACCTTCGTCACTAGGCTCACAAGTGCAATAAGCCACATCTTTGAGTACTGTCTGCACGTCACTGATGTCCTCATCAATGGTCTCTGGGTCAGGAACCTGACCGCTGGCAACACCAGCTCCCACGCCACTCTGCTCATCACTACTTGCCCGCCTACATCTTGGCTAGCCAGTAGCTGCTGACTGTCCTCTAGAAGCCCGTCCTTTAGAGCCCACAGCATATAATGCTTGTCTGGCTGAGGGAACAGAAAAGGACAGAGGCAGGTTAAGGACAGGGGAGGGTACAGCGCCTGCTCCCGGGCCATGCCAACTAAGGGTTGTGTCTGATGAACCCACCGACTTTTGGCTGGGGAATCTGATGTCTCTTGGGATGAAGTGAATGACTGAGTCAACCATTCAAGAACCGCTGGGTTGATGGTCAAGACACGAGCACTAGATGTCATCGGGAGCTCAGGCCTCTCTCTGCGACTCCTGTTGCCATGCCCCCTACTCTGCTGTGACCTGTGCCTGCGCCAGAAACATTTAGGCCTCTGCTACTTCCTGTGCAGGGCCTGGCACTTCTCAGTCTGACATTTTGTTAGATCAAATAAATAAATAGGAAATTAAAACACCCCAAAAAAGTCTTTAATTTTCTCACCACACAATAGCTAATAACCCCTGTTTTCCCCACTGATACACGCCACAAAAGGCTTTAGAACATATAACTGCACGGCTGAACGGCATAGACCCTTACAATTTTCTACTGATACACTCCAAAAATGGCTTTAGAACATATAACTGCACCGCTGAAAGGCAAATAACATATATTTTTGTGCCTCTGATACATGCCAAAAAGGGCTATAATTTTCATCACCACACAACGGCAAATACCTTTTTTTGTGCCACTTAATACATGACAAAAAGGGCTTTAGAACATATAACTGCACCGCAGAACGGCAAATAATATATATATTTTTTGCCACTAATACTTGCCAAAGAAGGCTTTAGAACAGGGGTAGGGAACCTCCGGCTCTCCAGCTGCTGTGAACCTACACATCCCAACATGCTCCATTCATTTCTATGGGAGTACAAAGAAGAGCAGAGTAAGTATGCATGCTGAGAGTTGTAGTTTCACAACAGCTGGAGAGTCGGAGGTTCCCTACCCCTGCTTTAGAACATGTAACTGCAACTCTAAACGGCAAATAGGCCCTTACTTTTTTCTTCTAATACACCCCTAAAAGGGTTTTAGAACATATAACTGCACCACTGAACGGCAAATAGACCCTTATTTTTTCCACTTATACATGCCACAAAAGGCTTTAGAACATCTAACTGCACCGCAGAACAGCAAATAATATATATATTTTTTGCCACTAATACACACAAAAGAAGGCTTTAAAACATATAACTGCACCTCTAAACGGCAAATAGGCCCTTACTTTTTTCTACTAATACACGCCAAAAAGGGTTTTAGAACATATAACTGCACCGCTGAATGGCAAATAGGCCCTTATTTTTTTCCACTTATGCACGCCACAAAAGGCTTTAGAACATATAACTGCACCGCAGAACGGCAATAAAATATATTTTTTTGCCACTAATACACGCCAAAAAGGGTTTGAGAACATATAACTGCACCGCTGAAAGGTGAATAATGTATATTTTTTTGCCTCTAATTGCATGCCAAAAAGGACTTTAGACCATATAACTAGAGTTGATCGAACCCGAACTGTATAGTTCGGGTTCGTACCGAATTTTGGGGTGTCCAGGACACGGACCAGGACCCGAACATTTTCAAAAAAAGTTCGGGTTCGGGTCCGTTGTTCGGCAATTTCTTCCTGCTTTCTAAAGGGCTGCACAGCAGCCAATCAGCTAGCGTTTTACTTCTTGCCTTAAGAAGCCATCACAGCCATGACTACTAATGGCATGGCTGTGATTGGCCAAGTGCAGCATGTGACCCAGCCTATATTTAAGCTGGAGTCACGTAGCGCCACCCACAACTCTGCTCTGATTAGTGTAGGGATAGGATGCAGCTGCTGTGAGGGCGAGATTAGGCAGGGAAAACTCATAAAAAACACTACATGAAGTGATCGATCTACAGCTGTAAATCATTCAACTTCTGTTAGTTCATTGCTCACTGGTTTTTAGGCTGCCCATAGTGTTTTTCTGTCACTTTTTTCTAGGGTGATTGGCGGCCATTTTGTGATCTTTTGGTGCACCAGCACATGTTTTCAGCTGCCACCAAGTTCAACATACATTTTTGGGTTCAATAGTAGGCTTTTTTTTTTTGCAATATCCTACATCTGGGGTTGTGCTTACTGTCACACCTTGAAACAAAGGATAGAAATTGCTATATTTTATTGAGGGTTGAAATTCAATTGCCAAAATACCAATCCCCTAAATCTGGTGTTCCAGCTGTGGCTGGCTAAGTTTAATACTGTATGTCAAAGGATAGATTTTTTTCTGGGGTGAAATTCAATTGCCAAAATAACAATCCCCTAAATCTGGTATTCCAGCTGTGGCTGGCCAAGTGCAATACTGTCAGTCAAAGGATAGATTTTTTCTGGGGTGAAATTCAATTGCCAAAATAACAATTCCCTGAATCTGGGGTTCCAGCTGTGGCTGGCCAAGTGTAATGCTGTCAGTCAAAGGATAGATTTTTTTTCTGTGGTGAAATTCAATTGCCAGAATACCAATCCCCTAAATCTGGGGTTCCAGCTGTGGCTGGCCAAGTGCAACACTGTCCGTCAAAGGATAGATTTTTTTCTGTGTTAAATAAAATCCTTGAAATAGAAATCCTAAATATCTGTGCTTTCCCCTGTTCCTCTCCAAGTGTAATTCTGTCCGCAATAGGGTATATTACATTCAGAGTGTCAGCGTTTAAATACAAGACTTGAAAAATAAATCCTCTATATTTGCACACGCTACTGTGCATCTCCAAGTGTATTTCTGTCCGTAAAAGGGTATATTACACTCAAGGTCTAAATACAAGTGCTGAAAGCGTAATCCTCTATATTTGCACACTCTATTGTGCATCTCCATGTGTATTTCTGTCCGTAAAAGGGTATATTACACTCAAGGTCTAAATACAAGGCCTGAAAGCGTAATCCTCTACATTTGCACGCGCTATTGTGCATCTCCAAGTGCAAATCTGTCCGTAAAAGGATACCTTTCAGCCAGGGCCTAAATACTAGGCCTAAAATTGATATTCCCCTAAATCTGTGGTTTCTGCTATGCCTGTATTAGCGTAATACGGTACAGAACTAGATAGCTAAATAGGGTTAGGTGCCTGTAAATAAAGGCCTTAATTTGAACTCTATACATTGGGCCAAATAAGTTATTCCTTATTGTGGTGAACGGTAACAATGAGCAAAACATCTAATAAGGGACGCAGACATGGTCGTGGTGGTGTTAGTGGACCCTCTGGTGCTGGGAGAGGACGTGGCCATTCTGCCACAGCTACACGTCCTAGTTAACCACCTACCTCAGGTCCCAGTAGCCGCCAGAGTCTACAGCGATATTTGGTCGGGCCTAATGACGTTCTAAGGATGGTAAGGCCTGAGCAAGTACAGGCGCTAGTTGATTGGGTGGCCGACAGTGGATCCAGCAGGTTCACATTATCTCCCACCCAGTCTTCTGCAGAAAGCGCACAGGTGGCGCTTGAAAACCAAGCATATCTGTCTGTCACATCAACCCCATGCATATCAGGGAACATGTCTGAGCCTCAAGTTATGCAGCAGTCTCTTATGCTGTTTGAAGAATCTTCTGGCAATGTTTTCCAAAGGCATCCACCTAGTCCTTCCCCAGAGGTGGAAGACATAGAATGCACTGATGCACAAACACTTATGTTTCCTGATGAGGACATGGGAATACCACCTCAGCAGAGTCAGCATGTCTCTGATGATGACGAAACACAGGTGCCAACTGCTGCGTCTTTCTGCAGTGTGCAGACCAAACAGGAGGTAAGGGAGGAAGACTGTGTGGAAAACGATGCAGGGGACGATGAGGTCCTAGACCCCACATGGAATGAAGGTCATGCCACTGACTTTCAGAGTTCAGAGGAAGAGGCAGTGGTGAGACCGAGCCAACAGCGTAGCAAAAGAGGGAGCAGGGTGCAAAAGCAGAACAGCCGTCGCCAAGACAGTTCGCCTGCTACTGGCCAACGCCACCAGGGACCGAGCCCACCAAAGGCAGCTTCACAGAGTTCCCTGGCATGGCACTTCTTCACACAATGTGCTGACGACAAGACCCGAGTGGTTTGCACGCTGTGCCTTCAGAGCCTGAAGTGAGGCATTAACGTTCTGAACCTTAGCACAACCTGCATGACCAGGCATCTACATGAGAGACACAGGCTGCAGTGGAGTAAACACCTTCAAAACCAAGAAAGGGCTCAGGCCCCTCCTGCTCCATCTTCTGCTGCTGCCTCGGCCTCTTTCTCTGCCTCTCGAGGAATGTTGGCACCTGCCGCCCAGCAAAAGATGATGTGCCACTAACACCACCGCCTCCCTCACCAAGCATCTCCCCCATGTCACACGGCAGCGTTCAGCTCTCCATCTCACAAACCTTGGAGAGAAAGCGTAAATTCCCACCTAGCCACCCTCGATCCCTGGCCCTAAATGCCAGCATTTCTAAACTACTTGCCTTTGAAATGCTGTCATTCAGGCTGGTGGACACAGATAGCTTCAAACAACGGATGGCGGTGGCTGTCCCACAGTACGTCATTCCCAGCCGCTACTACTTCTCCAAGAGAGCCGTGCCTTCCCTGCACAACCAAGTATCAGATAAAATCAAGTGTGCACTGCGCAACGCCATCCATGGCAAGGTCCACCTAACCACAGATACGTGGACCAGTAAGCACAGCCAGGGACACTATATCTCCCTAACTACACACTGGGTAAATGTAGTGGCGGCTGGGCCCCAGGCGGAGAGCTGTTTGGCGCACGTCCTTCCGCCGCCAAGGATCACAGGGCATCATTATTTGCCTCCTGTTGCTTCCTTCTCCTACTCGGCTTCCTCCTCCTCTTCTTCCACCTGCTCATACGGTCAGCCACAGACCCTCACCACCAACTTCAGCTCAGCCCGAGGTAAACGTCAGCAGGCCATTCTGAAACTCATGTGTTTGGGGGACAGGCCCCACACCGCGCAGGAGTTGTGGCGGGGTATAGAACAACAGACCGACGAGTGGTTGCTGCCGGTGAGCCTCAAGCCCGGCCTGGTGGTGTGCGATAATGGGCGAAATCTCGTCGCAGCTCTGGGACTAGCCGGTTTGATGCACATCCCTTGCCTGGCGCATGTGCTGAATTTGGTGGTGCAGAAATTCATTCAAAACTACCCCGACATGTCAGAGATGCTGCATAAAGTGCGGGCCGTCTGTGCGTGCTTCTAGTGTTCTCATCCTGCCACTGCTCGCCTGTCTGCGCTACAGCGTAACTTCGACCTTCCCGCTCACCGCCTCACATGCGACGTGCCCACCAGGTGGAACTCCACCTTGCACGTGCTGGAGAGACTGTGCGAGCAGCAGCAGGCCATAGTGGAGTTCCAGCTGCAACACGCATGGGTGAGTCGCTCGGCGGAACAGCACCACTTCACCACCAATGACTGGGCCTCCATGCGAGATCTGTGTGCCCTGTTGCACTGTTTCGAGTACTCCACCAACATGGCCAGTGTCGATGATGCCGTTATCAGCGTTACAATACCACCTTTATGTCTCCTTGAGAAAACACTTAGGGCGATGATGGAAGAGGATGTGGCCCAGGAGGAGGATAAGGAGGAGGAAGAGGGATCATTTCTAACACTTTCAGGCCAGTCTTTTAGAAGTGGCTCAGAGGGAAGTCTTTTGCAACAGCAGAGGCTAGGTACAAATTTGGCCAGCCAGGGCCCACTACTGGAGGACGAGGATGAGGTGGAGGAGGAGGATGAAGCATGTTCACAGCGGGGTGGCACCCAACACAGCTCGAGCCCATCACTGGTGTGTGGCTGGGGGAAAACAGAGTACGATGACGATACGCCTCCCACAGAGGACAGCTTGTCCTTACCTCTGGGCAGCCTGGCACACATGAGCGACTACATTTGAAGTGTCTGCGCACCGAAAGCCGAGTTGCCCACATTTTAACGTGTGCTTACTACTGGATGGCCACCCTGCTGGATCCTCAGTACAAAGACAACGTGCCCACCTTAATTCCCGCACTGGAACGTGATATGAAAATGTGCGAGAACAAGCGCACGCTGGTAGACGCGCTCCTGAGAGCATTCCCAACTGACACGGGCGGACAAGTTTAAGCACAAGGCGACGGCAGAGGAGGAGTAAGAGGTCGCCAATGCAGCTGTGTCACAACCAGATCCTCTGAAGGCAGGGTTAGCATGGCCGAGATGTGGAAAAGTTTTCTCAAAGCGCCACAGCTAACTGCACCACTAGCTGATAGGGAACGTGTTAGCAGGAGGCAGCATTTCAACAACATGGTGGAACAGTACGTGTGCACACGCCTCCACGTACTGACTGATTGTTTGGCCCCATTCAACTTCTAGGGTCTCCAAATTGTCCACATGGCCAGAGCTAGCCTTTTATGCCTTGGAGGTGCTGGCCTGCCCTGCCCTGCGGCCAGTGTATTGTCTGAACGTGTATTTAGCACGGCAGGGCGTCATTACAGACAAACACAGCCGCCTGTCAACAGCCAATGTGGATAAGCTGACGTTTATAAAAATGAACCAGGCATGGATCCCACAGGACCTGTCCATCACTTGTGCAGAATAGTCATTTATAACTGCCTCACTCTCAACCATACATTCTTGTACTCCAGGGCACTTCTTTATTGAATCCTCTTTTTTTTTATTGTACCATTATTTTTGGGGGCAACACCAAGTTGAATGAACCTCTCCTCTGTCTGGGTGCCAGGGGCCTACATTTCAGCTAATTGCCTGCTGCTTTGGTGCGTGACATTAACCTCTTTTTGCTGTCAAATGACATGTTTGGGTGTCAGGGGTCTAAATAACTGAAAGTTGCCTGTTCCATTGGTGGGTAAAATGATGCCTGTTTTTCTGCTATGAGACCTCTCTCCTCTGTCTGGTGCTGTGGCCTAAATAACTGAAAATATCCTTTTTCATTGGTGGGTAACACGATGCCTGTTTTGCTGCTATGGGACCTCTCTCCTCTGTCTGGGTGCTGGGGCCTAAATAACTGAAAGTGGCCTGTTTCATTGGTGGGTAACATGATGCCTGTTTTGCTGCTATGGGACCTCTCTCCTCTGTCTGGGTACTGGGGCCTAAATAACTGAAAGTTGGCTGTTCCATTGGTGGTACACTCCCCCTGAGGAAGCTGAATACACGAAACGCGCGTCGAGGAGTACCCTTACTCTCCCCTGCCATACGATATTGGGTAAGGCTAAATAGCCCCTATTTTATGGATGCATTGATTACTAAATGTTAGAACCTTGCTGTTGAACATTGTTATAAGCCATGCATGGATTTGCGGGCATTTATGGAGGATTGCCGCAGTGTTAGTCAGGTATAGCACATTGGATATGTCTGAATATGCATTAATTAATTACCGTGACTTGTCTTTATCACTGCGGTGTATAGAATCAGCATGAGCCATAGCATAACTGTTTGAAATCGTTTTTGTATCCATTAATATGTATGACTCATAATATTGTGGGAGGGTATTGTATACCTGTTCTTGTCCCTTTATTAATTTTTATGTGATATAAGTATTTTATGGTAAATTAATTAATAAAATTTGTTTTTATGAAGGTTTTTTGATTAGTGTCGTTTATGTAAGATTGGAGAGCACCTATAAATTGGTTTAGGGTGTGTTATACTCGGTAGAGATCGATATTGTGAAGTGTTCCATTGGTGGGTAACATTATGCCTCTTTTGCTGCTATGGGACCTTTCTCCTCTGTCTGGGTGCCAGGGGCCTACATTTCAGATAATCACCCGTTGCTTTGGAGTGTGACATTATCCTTTTTTTATGTTGAATGACCTCTACTCTGTCTGGTTGTCAGGGGCCTATATTTTGTTTAATTGTTTGCTGTCTTGGTGGGAGACATTTAACTGTTTTTACGGTCAAATGAATGCCCCATTGCCCTGGGTGTCAGGGGCCTATATTTCGTTTACTTACTTGCTGTGTTGGTGGGAGACATTTAACTCTTTTTACTGTCAAATGACTGCCCCATTGTGTGGGTGTCAGGGGCCTATATGTCGTTTAATCATTTGTTGTCTTGGTGGGAGAGATTAAACTCTTTTTACTGTCAAATAACCGCCCCATTGTGTGGGTGTCAGCGGCCTATATATCATTTACTTGCTTGCTGTCTTGGTGAAAGACATTAAACTCTTTTACTGTCAAATGATTGCCCCATTGTGTGGGTGTCAGGGGCCTATATGTCGTTTAATCATTTGTTGTCTTGGTGGGAGATATTAAACTCTTTTTACTGTAAAATGACTGCCCCATTGTGTGGGTGTCAGGGGCCTATATGTCGTTTAATCATTTGTTGCTTTGTTGGGTGACATTTTCCTCTTTATACTGTCAAATGACCTCTACCTTGTCTGGTTGTCAGGGGTCTATATTTCGTTTCATCGCTTGCTGCATTGGTGGGAGATATTAAACTCCTTATACTGTCAAATGACCTCTACATTGTCTGGTTGTCAGGGGCCTATTTTTCGTTTCATCGCTTGCTGCATTGGTGGGAGACATTAAACTCTTTTTACTGTCAAATGACAAAACCTCTGTCTGGGTGTCAGGGGCCTACATAAATCATAATGGCAATGTGCCATTGCAGGTTGACCTAAGGCCTGTGTTGCTGTTATGGGACCGCTCTCCTCTATGCGGGTGCCATGGTCCTCCTGAATTAGTAAATGAGGCCTGTGGCACTGCTGGGTGAAATCAATACTGATTTGGCATGATTGTAACTCTCCTCTTTGTGGGTGCCATGGGTCTGAATCTGTGAATGAGGCCTGTGGCATTGCTGGGTGAAATCAATACTGTCTTGGCATGATTTTAACTCTTCTCTTTGTGGGTCCCGTGGGCCTGAATGTTTGAATGAGGCCTGTGGCCCTGCAGGCAGACATGATTCCTTCTTGGCTGTTATGACAACTTCAACTCCCATGTATGGTTGCCATTGGCCTGAGTCTGTGAGTGAGGCCTGTGACACTGCTGGCAGACATGAATCCTTCTTGGCTGTGATGTGAACTTCAACTCCCATGTATGGTTGCCATGGCCCTGAGTCTGTGAATTAGGCCTGTGGCACTGCAGGCAGACATGAATCCTTTTTGGTTGTGATGAGAACTTCAACTGCCATAGCATTCCCACCTGACACCACCCCAACCTCCTATTCCACCTCCTCCTCCAAGTTGCCAATTGATATTGGTTAATTTTTATTTATTTTATTTTAAGTCATTTCCCTATCCCTATCCAGATAATCTTTGTGTATCTTGGAATGTAATTAAATGTCCATGCTCATTATATAACTGAGAAAGGAGATTACCCTCTCCTTTTCCAGAAAACTTTCTCCTCTGGATAACCTTTATATTTAAAAAAAAAAAAAAATGATATCCCATAATGGTGCCATAGGTAGGGAGCCTGTTATCCCTACTTTCTTTCTCACCCAGTTCCATATTTTATTAGCCATTTTAAATATTTCTATTTGATAAAATGGCTGTTTACCAAATAAACCTGCCTCCGAAAGTAGCGCTATATAATATTTCCCTAAATCTTTAGCAAAAAACTCCATCCTACTATTAGTAAATAATTAATTCCAGGATATAAGCTGTTTCAGCTTGGTTGCCAAGTAATACAGCTTAAAATTAGGTACAGACAGGCCTCCATATGATTGTTCCCTTTGACAATCCACCATTTTCAATCTAGATGGTTTTCCCTTCCTTGTCTATAGATTTAGACAAACCATCATTAATCCACACTGGAGAATTCAAAAGAATATGTAAAAGGTGAGGTAACAAAACAATTTTAATCAGTGGCATTGTATCAGCATACCCCGATGGCATTTTGACCCAAGCCCTTATGCTCCTGCGAATATCCGCCAACAGAGGCAGTATGTTCAAATGGATATCATAACCAGGATCACTATTTATATGAATTCCCAGTTATCTAAAATAACCCCCCCCCCCATGGAACCTTAAAACCATATGAATTCTGTAGACAGTTAATAGTGTCCAGACTGATTTTTCTCTATTTATCTTCAACCTTGTAAAGGTACTGAATTTATCCAGAATAAAAATACCCACTCTAAACACACCGTTGAATTTTTAAGAAAAAATAATACATCATCAGCGAATAACTAAATCTCATCTGGCTCTTGTTGGAATTTAAAGCTTTTTATATTTTGATCCTGTCTTATTATAATCGCTAAAGATTCCATTATTATTGCACACAAGAGTGGGGATAGCAGGCTCCCCTGTCTTGTCCTAACAGTAGATGAAACCACATTCTTTGACTTAACTCTTGCCACTGGATCCTTATATGATATCTTAATTAGAGTTGAGCGGACACCTGGAAGTTTGGGTTCGACGGTTTCGGCCGAACTTCACAAAAAAATTTGGGTTCGTGACCCGAACTTTACCCCGAACCCCATTGAAGTCAATAGAGACCTGAAATTTGGGGCACTAAAATGGCTCTAAAAAAAGTCCTGGAAAGGGCTAGAGGGCTGGAAATTGAAGCAAAATGGGGGTAAGAGTAGGACAAGTGCCCTGCAAACAAATTTGGATAGGGAAATAACTTAAAATAACATAAAATTTAGAATACATAAAAATTTAAAATAAATGTTGTAAACCTGAGCACAAGTGAGTGACAGTGGCACCTGCCACCCGGCAAACAGAGGATGTGGCAGCAACGCCACCACATCTTTTACTGTCACCAAGCATCTCTACACTATCCCATGGAAGCGTTCAGCTGTCTATCTCCCAATTAGAAACAGAAATCGAAAGAGGAAGTACCCCCCTACCCACCCGCGATCCCTGGCCCTGAATGCCAGGATTTCAAAATTCCAGGAAATGCTGTTCCCAGCCACCACTACTTTTCCAGGTGAGCCATCCCTTGCCTGCACAAGCAAGTGGCGGACAAAATCAGGTGTGCACTGCGCAACGCCATCTGTGGAAAGGTCCACATAACCACCAATACGTTGACTGGTAAGCATGGGTAGGGAAGTTATATCTCGCTAACAGCACACTGGGTAAATGTAGCGGTGGCTGGGCCAGAGGCGGATAGCAGTTTGACGCATGTTCTTCCGCCCACAAGGATTGCAGGGCATTTCTATTTGTCTCCTGTTGCCTCCTCCCCCTACTCTGCTTTCTCCTGCTCTACCACCTCCTCACCATTTCAGCGTAACACCTTCACCACCAACATCAGCACAGCCAGGCAGAAACGACAGCTGGCCATTCTGAAACTCATCTGTTTGGGGGACAAACCCCACACCGCGCAGGAGCTGTGGATGGGCATGGAACAAAAGACCGATGAGTGGTTGGTGTCACTGAGCCTCAAGCCCGGCCTGGTAGAGTGCAATAATGGGCAAAATTTCGTAGCAGCTCTGGGCCTAGTCAGTTGGACATACATCCCTTGCCTGGCGCATGTGCTGAATTTGGTGGTGTAGAAATTCCTGAACACCTGACAGTGAAAATCAATTCAGTTAATCCAGCTCTTAGATACTGGTGGGACAAATTCACTTTTACTGGTGCTCAAGGACCCCTGCGGCCTGAGCCTAAGATGTGACAGGCAAATCATTTTATTAAATTTGTCAGATTGTTGGGTAACATTTCTACGGTTATCAGGAATTTTTATCATAAATCGTAACAAAAACTATACAAGGAACATTTCAAAAAGAGAAAATTAACCCGACCAGACTCCCAACCTACACCCCCCCCACTTCACTCAAACCACTTAATAATGCCTATTCACAAACTATTTACAAATTTACTTATAAACATATTTAAATAACTATAAGTTAGATAACGAAATAAACAAACACAACTTTATACATGCCTTACCCTTAACTTATAAGGCCGTCATATACAAGTGGCTCGGAAGGTGGGTTCCGGTACCAACATAGGCCAGGTACACAATTGTCCAGCAAGGGCACAGTTCTGGAGGAGGAGGAGGAGAATAAACTGTGTTCACAGCAGGGTGGCACACAAAGCAGCTTACGTCCATCACTTGAGCATGGCTGAGGGAATACGGAGGACACAGATGATACATCTCCAACAGAGGACAGCTTGTCGTTGCCTCTGGGCAGCCTGGCACACATGAGAGGCTACATGCTGCAGTGCCTGCGCAAAGACTGCCGAGTTGCCCACATTCTAACATGTGCAGATTACTGGGTGGCCACCCTGCTGGATCCCCATTACAAGGACAACGTGCCATCCTTAATTTTGTCACTGAAGCGTGATCGGAAGAAGCCAACACTGGTAGACCCGCTGTTGATGGCATTCACACCTGACACCGGGGGCTCAGTGGAAGTACAAGGCTAAAGCAGAGAAGGAGGAGGAAGAAGTCGTCAACACAGCTGGGTCACCTGCCGCACCTCAGAAGGCAGGGTTAGCATGGCCAAAATGTGGAAAAGCTTTGTCACAACGCCACAACAACCAGCACCACCAGCAGATATGGAACGCCTTAGCAAGAGGCAGCATTTCCGCAAAATGGTGAAATAGTATCTGTGCACACACCTACATGTACTGACTGATGGGTCTGCCCAGGGTCATAGCTACAGGGGAAGCAGGGAAAGCGGCTGCTTTGGGGCCCTGACCAAGAAGGGGCCCATCCAGGAGGAGGAGGACTAAAAGACTTTGTCAGTGCCCCCTCAACAGTATTATACAATGAAATTAAATACCGTGGCAGTATAGACAGTGTTGAAAATGGTCATTTCTAGCTACGTCACTGGGACTGCCGCATTCAACTTCTGGGTCTCCAAATTGGGGACATGGCCTCAGCTTCATCTTTACGCCTTGGAGGTGCTGGCCTGCCCTGCAGCCAGTGTATTGTCTGAACGTGTGTTTAGCATGGCTGGGGGCGTTATCACAGACAAGCACAGCCGCCTGTCCACAGCTAACTCGGACAATCTCACGTACATTAAAAAGAACCAGGCATGGATCCCACAGGACTTGTTCATACCTTATGCAGAATAGACATGTATACCGGCCTCACCCAACCATTGTTATACTACAGCGCACTTACTCTTTGTTTTCTTTTGTATATTTAGCAATTTTTGGGGGTCTAACCTACTTTATAGAAAAAGAAATAAAACAAAACACATTGTTGTTGGCGACTACCTTTGGTTTCACAGCCAAAAAGGGCTTTATGTCAGGCAACAATGCAACCACCAATTGTAATGAACTAAGTTCCCTGTCTGTTATGTAGTGCAGGGGTACTTTGAAAGACAAAAGGGCTACAGATAAGCCAACAATCTGAACGCCACCAAATTTACAGCATATATTTCAAAGTCAGGTATGCAGGGCAGGGGTAGTTTGAAAGAAAAAAGGGGTCATGGAGATGGAGCGTCCCCGTTATCAGGCATCTATTTGCCCCGCTAAAGGATTATTTTAAAAGTGTATAGAAGCCACAAGGGGCCCCCACGCTGCAGATTTATCATGGAGACATCGTGGAGATTTTACAGCATATAACTACAGCACCCAAAAATTTAAACGCCGCCTAATTTACAGAATATAATTCCCAGTTAGATATGCAGTGCAAGGGTACTTTGAAAGAAAGAAGGGGTACAGATCACCTAACAATCTTAAGCCCACCTAATTTACTACTGAATATATTTCGAAGTCAGGTATGCAGTGCAGGGGTACTTTATGGCTCAAGAATGTAACATGCGATTTTTTGAAATTTACCTCCCTGTCACCTATGCAGAGCAGGGGTTTGTATACGGCAAAACTGGCAAAATGTCACCCACCAATGTAACAGATTTTTTGAAATTTACCACCCTGTCACTTATGCAGAGCAGGGGTTTGTATATGGCAAAAATTGGCAAAATGTCACCCACCAATGTAACAGCTAATCCCCACGCTTGTTCTTTAGATATAGGTATTTTAGTAATATCAATAGTATCTAAAACCTTTTTGATGAATCAAGGTCCCCAAAGGAGGTAGAAGTGGCCATATAATATTCTCTAAACATGTTGTTAATAGTCCATGGGTCTCTAATCTTCATTCCCCCTCAGACTTAAGAAATAATATTAGACACTTTTGCTCTTGGCCTTTAATCACAGTTGCCAAGTATTTACTTGATCTACCGGAGCTCCTAAACTATGTCAGCCCCCGACTCATATAATTCTAATAATGCAGATTTGCCAGATATGTATCATAGTCCTGCTGTGCCTTTCTAAAATCGCTTAGCACTAGGGTTGAGCGAACCCGAACTGTATAGTTCGGGTTCGTAACAAATTTTGGGGTGTTCGGGACACGGACACGGACCCGAACATTTTCATAAAAGTTCAGGCCCGCTTTTCAGCGATTCTTCCCGCTTTTTGAAGGGCTGCACAGCAGCCAATCAGCAAGTGTTTTACATATTTGTCCTAAGAAGCCATCACAGCCATGCCTACTAATGGCATGGCTGTGATTGGCTGAGTGCAGCATATGACCCAGCCTCTTTATAAACTGGAGTCACGTAGTGCCGCACATCACTCTGCTGCTGTTCGTCCAGGAAAAGGTTGCTGCCAGTGCTCTCAGGAAGAGATAATCTGTAGAACCTGTTGTTGTGCAATCCTCAAGATACAGCAAATATTGAGGGAGGGTGCTTCTGCAATCCTACATTTATGTACCCAGCCACTGCAAAGGAATTTTTTTTTTAAATCCATCTGTTACTGAGGTGGGGGTCGGCGGCCATTTTAGCCACTGCAGTGTCCTTGGAAATGCATGTGACCTGCATATGTTCCAGCCTGCCAGGGACATCAGTCTAATCCTTTTTGGTAGCTCAGTGAAGGAAAAAATGCAAAACAGTTGTGCATACAGTGTACAAATACATACTTTATATTTCTGCAGGGTCCACAAAACAGTTTTAAATACACCGCCCAAATACCTATTTTACATTTCTGCGGTGAAATAGAGCATCAGTGTATTTTTGGGAAAATAATAAGTATTCCTTGTCCACAAAGCAGTTTTAAATGCACTGCCCAAATACCTATTTTACATTACAGCAGTGAAATAGTGCATCAGTCTTTTTTTGTGGGGAAAAAAGCCCTATTCTTGCTTCACAAAGCAGTTGTGCATACAGAGTACAAATACCTATTTTAAATAGCTGCACGGAATTAGTGCTTTAGTGTGTTTTAGTGAAAAAAATCAGTTTTTTTGGTCCACAAACCAGTAGTGCATACAGCTTACAAATACCTACGTTTAGTTTTCAGCAGTTAAATACTGCATTTGTGAAAAAAAACGTGTTGTGGGTCCACAAAGCTGTTGTGCATACAGCGTACAAATACAAATTTTAAATTGCAGCACGGAAATAGTGCTTTAGTGTGTTTTACTGAAAAAAAGGCGTGTTCAAGGCCTAAAAAACAGTTGTGCATAAAGAGTAGAAATACCTTTGTTTTATTTCCAGCCTTTAAATAGTGCATTTGTAAATTTTGGTGAAAAAAGCTGTGTTCTGGGTCCCCAAAGCAGTTGTGCATACAGCGTATAAATACCTATGTTTAATTTCCAGCAGTTAAATACTGCATTTGTGTGTTTTAGTGCAAAAAGCCATTTTCTGTGTCTCCAAAGCAGTTGTGCATACAGCGTACAAATACCAATTTTAAATTGCAGCACGGAAATAGTGTTTTAATGTGTTTTACTGAATAAAAGGCGTGTTCAAGGCCCACAAAATAGTTGTGCATAAAGTGTAGAAATACCTATGTTTAATTTCCAGCAGTTAAATACTGCATTTGTGTGTTTTAGTGAAAAAAGACTTGTTGTGAGTCCACAAACCAGTCTTGCATACAGCGTACAAATACCAATTTTAAATTGCAGCACGGAAATAATGCTTTAGTGTGTTTTACTGAAAAAAGGCGTGTTCTAGGCCTAAAAAATTGTTGTGCATAAAGAGTAGAAATACCTACGTTTAATTTCCAGCCTTTAAATACTGCCTTTGAATTTTGGTGACAAAAGCCGTGTTCTGGGTCCCCAAACCAGTTGTGCATACTGCGTACAAGCTCCTACATTTAATTTCCAGCAGTTAAATACTGCATTTGTGTGTTTTAGTGAAAAGAGCTGTGTCCTGGGTCCCCAAAGCAGTTGTGCTTACAGCATACAAATACCAATTTTAAATTGCAGCACGGAAATAGTGCTTTAGTGTGTTTTAAGGAAAAAAAAGCCGTGCTCTTGGTACAGGTCCACAAAGCAGTTTTAAATACACCGCCCAAATACCTATTTTACATTTCTGCAGTGAAATAGTGCATCAGTTTATTTTTGGGGGAAAAAAGCGGTATTCCTGGTCCACACAGCAGTTGTGCATACAGCGTACAAATACCTATTTTAAATCTCAGCACTGAAATAGTGCATTAGTGTGTTTTAGGGAAAAAAGCCGTGTTCTTGGTCCACAAAGCAGTTTTAAATACACCGCCCAAATACGTATTTTAAATTTCAGCACTGAAGTGCATTTTTCTGTTTTGTTGAAAAAAAGCCTTATTCTTGCTTCACAGAGCAGTTGTGTATACAGCGTACAAATACCTATTTTAAATTTCTGCACTGCATTAGTGGTTTTTGGGGGAAAAAAGCCATATTCTTGGTCCACAGAGCAGTTTTCAATAAACCGCACAAATACCTACATTTAAATTTCAGCAGTGAAATACTGCATTAGTGTATTTTTTGGGAACTAAACCCGTATTGTTGTTACACAGAGCAGTTTGGCATACAACGCACAAAAACCTATTTTAAAATTTAGCGCTCTCTACATTTGTAACTTAGATTGTTTCTAAGTTTCCAACGCATGCGCAAAAATTGTGCCTGGATTGGATTGGACTATCTACATTGAGACTTAAGATATAGATATGATTGGCCCTAGAAGATGTCTGCTAACACGCATGGGAATACCCATTGGTTTTCGATTGGGATAGACAGCCCAATGCGTATAAAGGACTTCTCATAGCATATGTTCGTGTTAGTTGTGGCTCCATTTCCCCTGAAGACACTGTGAAACATGTCGGGGGAGCTGTGTCTTTAATGTGTTTTAAAGATTATGGTAGGGTACTTATTTGAGCATTAGCACAGCGATCTGCAGACGCTCTGCGCACATGTTCGAGTGATAGGGACAGTTCAGACATGGTGGTTTGAGGTTCAAGTAGCGATCAACTGGGGGTACAGCAGAACCTTAGAAAGGATAAAATCCAGTGAGATCACTCCAAAGCTAGGGTTTATCAGCTAACAGTTCGCAGCCTGGTTTATAGAATGTTTGGTGTCAGATTGACACTGCAAACATTGCGATAAAAAAACACTACTTATACAGACTGCGAACACATCAACTCCAGGGTGATATGCAAACAATATCCCCCTGGCTCCACCATGCTAAGTGATAGTAAATAACAACATACCTGTGTCCCAATCCAAGTATCCCTCCATATGTATTTTTAACCCCTTTTTTCTTTGGGTTTTGGTTTAGAATTTATTAAAAATAAGGAATAAAAGTTATATTTTAAGTAAAAGACCAGAAACAGGAATATATAGTCTTAGACTACTGAACCATAAAAATTTAGCAGTGACATACTGCATTTCTGTAGTTTGTTGAAATAAACACTGGTTTTGTGATACATAGTGGATCTGAGGCCTACCCTGTATTTCAGTCATTTAAAGTAACCTTTTGAACTCCGCATTTACATAGTTGATTGCAAACACACTGGTTTTGTGGTAGATAGCGCATTTGCGGTGTACATTGCATTTCTGACAGTCAAATAAAACCATTAACTTCTGTTTTTACATTGTTGGTTTGAAAAATCTAATTTTTGGTGGTAGTGAAGTAATTGTATTGAATTGCTCCGTTACACTGTTGTGTGACCTAAAGAAATTTATTCTGTTTATGACACGGGCACTACCTTACTGTTAGTGAACTTAATTGTTGACTATCTTATGCTTCTGGTTTCCCAGGTCCATAACCATAGTCCTGCCCCAGAAGTGGAAGAGATTGAGTACACGGATGCCCAATCACTTAGGTTTGAGAATGGGGACAGGGGAAGACCACGGCAGCACATCTCTGATGATGACGAAACACAGGTGCAAACGGCTGCGGCTTTCTGCAGTGTGCAGACTGACAAAGAGGGCAGGGGTGAAGACTGGGTGGAAGATGATGTTGAGAACAATGAGGTCCTACATAGGTGACAGTGACCTAAAATGTGAATAATCCTCTTTTAAATTGTTGTGTGCAATATTACCATTTTTGCTGGGTACAAACCCCTGCTCTGCATAGGTGACAGTGACCAAAAATGTGAATAATCCTCTTTTTAATTGTTGGGTGCAATATTATAATTTTTGCCGGGTACAAAGCCTTGCACTGCATAGGTGACAGTGACCAAAATGTGAATAATCCTCTTTTAAATTGTTGGGTGAAATATTACCATTTTTGCCAGGTACAAACCCCTGCACTGCCTAACTGTCAGGGAACTTACAATTGGCGGTTACATTCTTGTATGACATAAAGCCTTTCTGGGCTGTGAAGCCAAAGGTACTAGTCGCCAACAACATGTTTCTTACTTTTAATTTTTTTTAAATAAATTGCTGTAGATCCCAAAAAATTGGAAGAATATAAAAAAATAAAACAAAGTGTAAGTGCACGGTAGTATAACTGGTTTGGTGAGGGCGGTATACATGTCTATTCTGCATAAGGTACAAACAAGTCATGTGGGATCCCTGCCTGGTTCTTTTTAATAAGTAGTTAAGGCTGCAAGCAGCCTGTATTTGTGGGAGGGGCCCCTGCCCCCTATTTAAAGGGAATCTGTCACCAGGTTTGAGCCCTGTCAGCTAAACATATGCTGACGTTCAGGGTCTCATTAGCATGCCTAATATGGGCTCATCTAAACAAATGGTAGCGTAATTTTGTCAAAAAACAGGTTTAACTAACCTGTCAATCACACATATAAGGAGCCCAAGGGGAGGTCCAGCGATGCAGGGTGCCCGGCCGCAGACATCGCTGTATGTGGCCAGCGCCGCCTCCTAATGCTCCGTGCCGCCTCTCCCTCCCCCTCCTCCTGCTGTAAGCGCTGGCTCGTACGCACACGGCGCGTGCGCACTTCACTTGAAGAAGCCGATCCAAGAAGTCCGCACGGGTGCATGCCTGTGCGCACGCGCGGACTTCTTGGATCGGCTTCTTCAAGTGAATGCTTGCGCAGCGCAGTGTCTGGCCAGCGCTACAGCAGGAGGAGGAGAAGGCGACTGAGCATTGAGGCGGCGCTGGCCTAGCGATGTCGCGGCCAGCCTGCACGCTGACCTCCCTTGAGCTCACTTATATGTGTGATTGACAGGTTGGTTAAACCTGTTTTTTGACAAAATTACGCACCATTTGTTTAGATGAGCCCATATTAGGCATGCTAATGAGACCCTGAACGTCAGCATATGTTTAGCTGACAGGGCTCAAACCTGGTGACAGATTCCCTTTAAGCCCCCCAGATCTGGTCAGCCGGTGGTGCGGCTTGCGTACCTTCTGTGAGGTAAAGTCACATCCTACGTCCGGCTGGTTGAATCCGAGGCTCCGGTGTCCAGGGTTGCGGCTTCAAGCTCCATGCGGCAGCATTCACATCGCGGGTGCTGGCCTGGCACTGCAGGTAAGCCAGCAGCAGCGGAGAGGCTGGGGTCTTGCTTTCTCTCGCGAGATCCCGGCCCTGCGTGTGTACCACGCTGGAACGCAGTCAGGTCCTGTCGGCCGCGGCAGGTGCGCGGAGCTCCGGTGGCCGCACTAGGGCGAGGGGGCGTGCACATGCTGCGGGCGCCCCGAACGTGCGTCTCGCCCCAGGGTAGTGGTTGGCATTCCTGTGAGGGGGGGACATGGGTGGGGGGTGGGGGTGAAGTTTCACCTGTCCTCGGCGCCCTCTGTATATATATAAAAAAAAAAAGGGGGGGGTTATATGTCCCCTGGATCAGCCTGCGCCGCCGCCCCCCCTGGTGCGCTGGTGGGGGTCCCCCAGGTGGGGGGAGGGGGGTGTTGGCCCTGCGCTGGCATTCTTGTGGGATAGCTGGGCCTCGCCGCCCTCTATATATATAAAAAAAAAAAAGGGGGTTATATGTCCCCTGGATCGGGATAGCTGGGCCCGTGGCCATTTCTTCCGGGGGTCCATCGGCCCCTCAAGTGCCACATGGGTTCTAGATTGCCCCGGGCCGGGCATTCTCATGCGGTTGTGGCTCCTTGGGTCACCCAGGCCTGTCATTTGCATACATTGTTGATTACCTGGTTCACCCAGGACGGGGGGTCTGGTACCTGGATCGCCCAGGCTCCCTTAAGCGCCTCATGTCTCCTGGATCACCCAGGCCCTGTGCGGTATGTTACCTGGACCGCCCAGGCCCGGTTAAGTGTTACATGTCTCCTAGATCGCCCAGGCCCTGTGCTGTATGTCACCTGGATCGCCCAGGCCCTGTGCTGTATGTCACCTGGATCGCCCAGGCCCTGTTAAGTGTTACATGCCTCCTGGATCGCCCAGGCCCTGTGCTGTATGTTACCTGGATCGCCCAGGTCCTGTTAAGTGTTACATGTCTCCTGGATCACCCAGGCCCGGTCATTTACATGCGGTGTGTTACCTGGATCAGCCAGGCTCTGTTAAGTGTTATATGTCCCCCGAATCTCGTAGGGCAGGTTTTGAGGGCTACGCGCCCCCCTTCAGTTACTACGGTTACAGCACACAGCCTACTTCATGTTCCCTCAGATTCTCGGAAATCCCTTCCGATCGTCGTTTACGTCCTAAGTCAGATAAAAGCTGTCCATAAGTTAAATCGTCAAGACCGTGGTGGTCAGCTCACCCCAAGGTCTCGACTTGCCTGTTGTGGGTGGTTCCAAGTAGTGCCAGATTTCGCAAGCGTCTGATATGGAAGATAATGGGTCAGTGGCAGGCTCATCAGGTTCGGGCCTGTCAAGCAGTACATTACTATGGAGGTGGACAATCCCAAAACTGATCGCCGAGCTCAACAGAAGGGGAATTCGGCACCCCGCGACGGCCAGAAAGGCAGAACTATATAGACTACTGATGTCAGACCCAGGGCCCTCAGGGGATCAGTCTTCTCTGGCCTCGATTCAACTATCACTAGTTCAATTGCAGTCGTCTATCAGTGGTATTGTGGGCTCAGTGGCTGATGTCCAGTCCCGGGTTGGTGCGCTGGAATCTCGGTCGTCGGTGTCCGATTTGCCAGCACCGTCGATTCCCACTTATTCGGTAGCTCAAGTCTCGGCAGGTACTTACGGGCCTGTACCTCAGATTGCACCGTCTCACTATCTGCCAGAAAGCCTTAAGAAAGACATTAAGAAAGGCAGGGAGAGATGTAAATTTGGCGTCAATCCTTATATCATCTCAGGACGCTCCTGAGAGTAGGGTCATCAGTTGTGGAGACGTGTCAGTGATCCTGAAAGCGAAGGATGCTCGTCTGAACAGGAAACTAACTATTCCTGAGTTCGTGCTGGCGTTCAGTGTATATAGGGACGTGGTCTGTTCAGCCCAACCAAGCAGGAGGGAGGAACTCGATGACTATCTTTATCGAATCACAGACCTGGGGCAGAAGTACGGGGAGTCAGCGTTTTATGACTACCACAGGTCCTTTTCCGCCAAAGCAGCGGCTGCGCTGGCGCAGTTCCAGTTCTCCACCAATTAGGCAGAGTTGGATACGGAACTGTTCTGCCATCATTTCGCGGGTCTCCGCGCCCCCGTATGCTCGACATGCCAGTCCATATTTCACTCTGCGGAATGGTGTCCGAACCTGGTTACTGCCCCCACCCAGGGCTTGCTGCCTGGGCCCTCTGGAGCCCAGGTGAATCCCGGCACGCTCGACAGACTGGGCAGGCCTATTGTCTACCTTGGCAAGAGCCAGCTTTGTAACAATTTTAACCAAGGTGGCTGCTCCTTTAACGCGTGCAGGGCCCTCCACGTCTGTTCCCTGTGCTTCAGGGCCCACCCTCGGGTCTCGTGCCCCAGGAAGGCTTCTAAGCAGCTATGACTGACCGGCATTGATGTAGACCTGCTTGCGGCACTGCTGGAAGGTCATCAGGACCGGGCCTTTGTGGGCTTCTTGTTATCGGGCCTACGCGAGGGGTTTCATACAGGAATCGTGGCCCTTCCTCAATCCAACTGGGAGGGGGGCAATCTCCTTTCTGCCAGCCGCGACCCAGAAGCCGTAGACGTGCTGCTCCAATCCGAAGTCAGTAAGGGCTTTCTCCTGGGCCCCTTTGCGAAGATTCCATTCCAGCATTGGCGGGTTAGTCCAATCGGCATAATTGCTAAAAAGTCATCAAATAAAAAGCGCCTGATCTACGACCTCTCTGCTCCCCATGTTTCCGTCACTCCTAGCTTGAATTCGCTGATCCCGTCGGAAGAATTCTCAATGAGGTACTCCTCGATCGATGAGGCGGTGCAGCTCATTTTACTCTCAGGTAGGGGTTCATGGCTCACAAAAGCAGATATTGCTGACGCGTTTAAACTCATGCCCATCCGGCCCCAGCTGTGGTGCTGGTATGGGATCAGATGGTCTGATAGGTTCTATTTTGCAAATTGCCTCACCTTTGGCTGCAAAAGCAGCCCATGGATATTTAACCAGCTGGCGGAAGCGCTACATTGGATCTTGGTTCATCACGGACATCTGCCTATGGTCATATACTATCTGGATGACTTCCTGATAGTTGAGAGCCTGCATTCAGGCCCAAGTGGCCTGGCGACTCTCCTAGAAGTTTTTGCGCAGCTACAGGTCCCGATTGTTTCGCACAAAACGGAAGGGCCGGCTACCCAGATCAACTTCCTGGGCATCATCCTTGATACGGAGCGTATGGAGGCCAGACTCCCAGAGGAAAAATTGGGTAAGATCCAGTCAGCCCTAGCTAAGGCCGTTTCGTCTAACTCAATTACCAAAGCCGAACTACAGTCTTTGCTAGGCTTGTTCAATTTTGCTTCCAGAATCATGCCCCAAGGCAAAGCGTTCACGTCCAGGTTACTCCAGTTACTCCCTGCGGCCCCTGACCAAGATAGCATAGTTCTTCTGGATGGTCCCGCCAGGGCCGACCTAGCCATGTGGGAGTCGTTCCTGGTAGCCTGGAACGGCATCGCACTATTTGTCCCTCCGCGGACATCACTCTCCCCTTTAGTTTTTTCGGACGCGGCGGGTTCGGCCGGGTTCGCTGCTATCTTTGGTCGCCACTGGCTGGCCGACAGGTGGCCTCCGGAGTTGTGCTCGGACGACTCGGCCCTAAAATCATCTCCCCTTCTCGAACTCTACCCCACAGTTGCAGCGGCCCAGGTCTGGAGTAAATTGTGGGCCAACTCCTCCGTCGCGTTCATCACCGACAATCAAGCCCTAGTCGATATCATTAATAAACAGAAGGCCAAATCTCCCAAAATTATGTTGCTAGTACGCAAGTTGGTATGGTTAGCCCTGTCTTTTAACTTCCGTTTTTCCTGCGAGCACATTCAGGGTCGGAATAACACGGCAGCAGACGCGTTGTCTCGGTTTAATTTTGTGGGTTTTTTTCAGGAGATGCCCGATGCGAATCCCTTGGGAGCTCCAGTCCCGTCCTACAGCGCTCTTACCATGGGTTAGAGCCGTTAGTGTCATCAGCCAAACTCCTCATCCAGCGATCTCTGTCCCGTAACACTGCAAGAAGTTACCAGGCCGCGTGGAAAGTCTTCGACAAATTTAGGCAAGTCCATCCGCCGGGCGACGTGGATGAGGTCACTTATGTCCTGGCGTTTGTCGCTTTCTGTCATTCTCAAACTGTCTTTCAACACCATCAAGTTGTACCTGGCGGGTCTGCAACACCATCTCATGCTCGACAACCCGGGTCGCAAGTCCATTTTGTTCTATCAGGCTGTGAAAGCGGCGCTCAGGGGGATCCAGAAAACGTCAGGGGATGCGTCACCGCGCAGGCAGCCGGTATCCGGTGCTCTGTTCAGAGAACTGTCTTTGGCACTGGATGGCGCCTCCTTTGGGCCCTTTCCCAGCTTGGTTATCCAGGCTGCAATCTACCTCAGCTTTTACGGGTTCCTCCGCCCGGGGGAGTTGGCTGGTGGTTCGCTGGGTCACAGCTGCCTGCGCAAAGACCAGCTGACCTGGCGCCACGATCACTTCTCCCTCAGTATCCCATCTACCAAGACTAGCCAAATTGGTCCCCCCACGATTGTGAAGTACTTCCCCACGCAGAACGACTGGTGCCCAGTCAGGGTCCTGTCTAGACTGTTAGATTGGCTTCAGTCAAAACGCCCCGACAGCCCGCTTCTCCCTTTCAAAGGGAAACCGCTCACCTCCAGCCAATTTATATCTCATGTTCGTTCTCTGGTAGCAGGGCTAGGTCACAACCCGAAGGTGATCTCGGGCCACTCCTTTCGCATTGGGGCGGCCTCGTCAGCCTCCAGCCACCACATACCGGCATACGTCATCCGGTCAATGGGTAGGTGGAGGTCGGCCTGTTTTAGTAGGTACGTCCCGAATCCACACAGGGAAATTTCTCAGGCCTTCCGGTATTTGACTCTGTAAAATGTACAGGGGGTCTCCATGTTAATAAATGGGTGTAATGTTCTTGGTGTCCTTGTCTTATTTTGCCCTCTCTAGGCCTGCCCACGCACGTGGCTCCTGGCACAACCCAGCCTAGTAGCTCAGGGTCGGCATGCCTCACCCACGATTATCGAGTCAGCCCTGACCACAAGTAGTTAAGGCTGCAAGCAGCCTGTATTTGTGGGAGGGGCCCCTGCCCCCTATTTAAGCCCCCCAGATCCGGTCAGCCGGCGGTGTGGCTTGCGTACCCCCTCCCTCCCTTCCCCTTTGATCATATGCCCCAATAGGGTATGCCCTCTCTAGGTCTGCCCACGCACGTGGCTCCTGGCACAACCCATTCTAGTAGCTCAGGGTCGGCATACCTCACCTACGATTATCGAGTCAGCCCTGACCACAAATGAAAGCTTGCCCAAATTAGCTGCAAAAAGGCGGTTGCGCTTGTCTGTGATAATGCCCCCAGCCATGCTAAACACATGTTCAGGCGATACAGTGGCTGCAGGGTAGGCCAGCACCATCAAGGCATGAAGGGCAACCTTAGGACATGTGCCCAATTTGAAGACCCAGAAGTTGAATGAGGCAGACCCAGTGGCGTAGCTAGAAATGATTGGGCACCACAGAAAATATTTGACTGGGGCCCCCCTCCCACAGTAATTTTTGCGCAACCCCTTGCTTTCATGCCACCATTCCTGGGGATAATAAAGATCGCTCTCTCAGACCAGGCCCAACAGCTGTTCCATCCGTTTTCTACACTGTCTGTACTGCCACTGTATATAATTCTATTGAATAATACTGTTGAGGGGGCCCTGACAAAGTATTTTAGTCCTCCTCCTCCTCCTGGATGGGCCCCTTCTAGGTCAGGGCCCCAAAGCAGTAGCTTCTCCTGCTTCCCCTGTAGCTATGCCCCTGGGCAGACCCATCAGTCAGTACATGTACTGTTCCACCATGTTGCTGAAATCTGCTTCCTGCTAACACGTTCCAGATCTGCTGGTGGTGCAGGTTGTTGTGGCGTGATGACAAAGCTTTTCCACATTTCGCCCATGATAACCCTGCCTTCTGAGGTGTTGGTGGTGACCCAGCTGCGTTGGCGACTTCTTTCTCCTCCAAATCTGCCTTCACCTTGTGCTTCCACTGAGTCCCCAGTGTCAGGTGTTAATGCCATCAGCAGCGTGTCTACTGGCGGGCGCATCTTCCTATCACACTCCAGTGAGGGAATTAAGGACGGCACGTTGTCCTTGTAACGGGGATCAGGCAGGCTGGCCACCCATTAATCAGCACAAGTTAGAATGTGGCAGTAACTCGGCAGTTGTTGCGCATGCACTGCAGCATGTAGTCGCTCATGTCTGCCAGGCTGCCCAGAGGCAAGGACAAGCTATCCTCTTTGAGGGAGGTGCATCGTCTGTGTCCGCTGTATCCCCCAGCGTTCCTCCTCCTCATCCTCCAGAACTGTGCCCTGGCTGGACAATTGTGTTCCAGGCGAGGGCCTATGTTGGTGCAGGAACCCACCCTCCGAGCCACTTGTATTTGGCTGGCCTTAAGTTAAGGATAAGTTGTGTATATAGTTTTGTTTGTTTATATAGTTAGTTTAGCTGCATTATTGTTTTTTTAATATGTTTTTAAGTAAATTTGTAAATAGTTTGTTAATGGTTTGAGTGAAAGGGGGGTGGGGGTGTTGTGTGTGTTCGATTAACTGAATTGATTTTCACTGTCTGGTGTTCAGGAATTTCTGCACCCCAAATTCAGCACATGTGGCAGGCAGGGGATGTGCATCAAACCCGGCTAGACCCAGACCTGCTATTATATTTCGCCCATTAGTGCACAACACCAGGCCAGGCTGGAGGCTCAGTGGCACCAACCAATGGTCGGTCTGTTGTTCCATGCCTCTCCACAGCTCCTGAGCGGTGTTGGGTTTGTCCCACAAACACACAAGTTTTAAAACAGCCTGCTGTCATTTCTCCCTGGCTGTGCTGCTGTGGGTGGTGAAGGTGTTACACTAAGCGGACGAGGGGGTGGTAGAGGAGGAGGAGGAAGCCGCGTAGGAGGAGGTAACAGGAGGCAAAGAGAAATGCCCTGCAATCCTCTGGGGTGGAAGGACACTTGTAAAAATGCTATGCGCCTCAGGCCCAGCCGCCACTGCATTTACCCAGTGTGCTGTTAAGATATATAACATCCTTGCCCGTGCTTACTGATCCATGTATTGGTTGCTATGTGGATCTTGCCACAGATGGCGTTGTGCAGTGCACACCTGTTTTTGTTCGCCACTTGGTTATGCAGGGAAGGGATGGCTCGCCTGCAAAAGTAGTGGCGGCTGGGATCCATAAGGTTTTTAAAACTGTCCACCACACAGAATGACAGCTTTTTAAAGGACCAGGAATTTTGAAATCAAGGCATTGGGGATCGCAGGTGGGTAGAGGGGTACTTCCTCTTTCTATTTCTTTTTCTCTCCAGTGTTTGGGAGATGGACAGCTGATAGCTGAACACTTCCATGGGATTCGGTGGAGATGTTTGGTGACGGTGCCAGATGTGGTGGCGTTGCCGCCACATCCTCTTTTTGCTGGGTGGCAGGTGCCACTGGGTCACTCACTTGGACTCAGGTTTAGAATTTTTGTTTATAATTTTTTTGTATTTTATGTTATTTTAAGTAATTTCCCTATCCAAATTTGTTTGCAGGGCATTTACCTACGTTTTGCTGCCTTTTGCAGCTTCTAGCCCCTTCCATGGCTATTTTACAGCCATTTTAGTGCCCAAAAGTTCGTGTCCCCATTGACTTCAATGGGGTTCGGGATCAAGTTCGGGTTAAGTTTAGATCCTGAACCCGAACTTTTTTGTTTAGTTTGGCTGAACCCGTCGAACCCCAACATCCAGGTGTTCGCTCAACTCTACTTAGCACCTCAATACCCCCCTTATTTATATAGTTAGCTTCTGAAATCTCCAAGCGATCTGATAAACTATCCTTCCTATAGTTTTTTCCTTTTTATATTTTATCTCACTATAATAAACCCCCCGTATATAGGCATTGAGTGTTTTCCATACCATAATTAGAGGTTGAACCCACTTTTTTTTTTTTAGGAATCTCCTTATATCCCTCTCTACATAATACAAAGAATCATTTTAATACAAGAGACTCTTAACTAGAGTCATCCGTCCCAGATTTATTCTAACCAGACATGAACTTCTCCCCATCTTTGATAAAGACACACATACAGACAATGGAGAGTGGTCTGATAAGCCACAAGCTTCATATTTAACTCCAGAAATTAATGGTAACATAAACTCATTAACAAAAAAAAAATCAATCCTAGATGATGACTTGTAAGTCACTTAATAACTAGAATATACTTGTGTTTGTGGATTTATACTTCATTAAACATCCGTCTATCCCAATTCTTCTACTAATTTACCAAACCCCATGACTGATAGAACATTAGCAAATGGTAGTTGTCAATCTAAGCCATTATCAACCACATTATTAACCACCTCCCGACCGCCTAACGCAGGGATGCGTCCTGCGGGCAGCCGGGATGTCCCTCCTTGATGCATCTGTGCGTCATCTCGCGAGACGCAAGATTTCCTGTGAACGCGCTGGCAGGAACTTTAACTACAGCCTGCCAGTGCTGATCATGCGGTGGCAGGCTGTAGATGTTAAAAAAACGGCATCTGAATCGCATATCAGACGCTGTTTTGCAAACAGCATCTGATATGCCTGCTGCCTGCTACTCTGGTGGTCCCTTTTGCTTGGGACCACCAGAGGACACTGTAAGTGCACCAATCACCACACACCAACACCCCCCCCCCGTCACGGATTAACCCCTGATCACCCCATGTCACCCCCTGTCACCCCCCATGTCACTAATCACCCCCCTGTAAGGCTCATTCAGACGTCCGTATGTGTTTTATGGATCCGCAAAACACGGATACCGGCAATGTGCTTTCTGCATTTTGCTGATCCGCACATTGCCAGAACTATATAGAAAATGCTGATGCAAAAAGTTGTCATTTACAGAGATATTTCTCACACACAGCATGGGTATATGTGAAAATACACCCCAAAACACATTGCCCTACTTCTCCTGAGTACGGCGATACTACATGAGTGATACTTTTTTACAGCCAATATGCGCAAAGGGGCCCAAATTCCAATGAGTACCTTTTAGGAGGGCATTTTTACGCATTTGGATTCCAGACTTCTTCTCACACTTTAGAGCCCCTAAAATGCCAGGGCAGTATAAATACCCCACAAGTGACCCCATTTTGGAAAGAAGACACCTCAAGGTATTCCGTGAGGGGCATGGCGAGTTCATAGAAGATTTTTTTTTTTTTGCACAAGTTAGCGGAAATTGACTTTTTTTTTTTCTTACAAAGTCTCATATTCCACTAACTTGTGACAAAAAAATAAAATTTTCATGAACTCACCATACCCCTCACGGAATACCTTGGGGTGTCTTCTTTCTAAAATGGGGTCACTTGTGGGGTATTTATACTGCCCTGACATTTTAGGGGCCCCTAATGCGTGAGAAGTAGTTTGGAATCCAAATGCGTAAAAATGCCCTGTGAAATCCTAAAGGTACTCATTGGAAGTTGGGCCCCTTTGCGCATCTTGGCTGCAAAAAAGTGTCACTCATGTGGTATCGCCGTACTCAGGAGAAGTAGGGCAATGTGGTTTGGGGTGTATTTTTACATGTACCCATGCTGGGTGTGAGAAATATCTCTGTAAATGACAACTTTTTAAATTTTTTAATACAAATTTGACAATTTACAGAGATATTTCTCTCACCCCAAAACACATTGCCCTACTTCTTCTGAGTACGCCGATACCACATCAGTGCCACTTTTAACACCTATAGTATGTGGGACATACGGTATGTACAACGACCAGGTCCCTTCACAAGTTAACCAAAAAAAGCACTTGTATAATGATACAAAATCTTAATCTTTATTGAATACATGATTAAAAACACAATAAATATGACTGGTATAGTGTTGAAACAAATACACCGGGCTGGCAATCGCCCATAAAGAGGAGTATACTTGGCTAAGATAACAACACAAAATGGAGTGCCAGTGCTCATGTGCACTACAAAAATTTCATAAAGTGGTAACGCTGTCCACTGTTACATACAGAGATAACATATAAAGATTAGACAACTATCGTATAAGCACATGAAACATGTTTAAAAATACCCAATAATCACTCACATATGAAGTACAAAACGTGGTATTGCCTGCTCCTCTCTCCCGACGCGCGTTTCGCTTTCTATCGCTTCATCTGGGGAATGTTGGTAGCAGAGCTGCTTAAAAGTGCGGAAATTCACTTTTTTGCACTATAGTTTGTAAACTTTTACCCAAACCAATAAATATACACTTATTGCATTCTTTTTTTTTATCAAAGACATGTAGAACAATAAATTTAGAGAAAAATTTATATAGAAATGTAGTTTTTTAAAAAAAAATTACAACAGAAAGCGAAAAATTTCATTTTTTGCAAAAATTTCGGTAATTTTTTATTAACATCAAAAAAAGTTAAAATGTCAGAAACAATGAAATACCACCAAATGAAAGTTCTTTTAGGGAGAAGAAAAGGAGGTAAAATTCATTTGTGTGGTAATTGTATGACCGAGCAATAAACGGTGAAAGTAGTGTAGTGCAGAATTGTAAAAAGTGGTCTGGTCATTAAGGTTGTTTAAACTAGGGGGGCTAGGTGGTTAAAATCTCAGAGTATTAATTTTGAGCCAGACTGCAAGCTTATCAGCCAATTATTTATTTTAATCAGGAAAATGCATTCTTAAAGAGGACCTTTCACTGGTCCACAGTTTATGAGTTAAAGATATCTACATTGAGAGCGGCACCCAGGGATGTCCCTGCACTTACTTGTATCCCTGGGTGCCGCTCCGTTCGTCCTCTGTAGCCCCCGGCACCGGCGCTCCTGCTGCTCTAATTTTGCCTGGGGCGGAGACTTCTTCTTCTGCCCTGGGCGTCTCCTTCTCCCAGGGCTGGAGCACTGGCCAATCGCAGCGCTCAGCTCATATTCAGATTTTTTCAGTGACCCACTGGTGAATCTGATGGTGGATTTGTATGCCCAACAGTTCGTCGCTCAGCACCCAGGCTCCTTTTTGGCTAGACCCGGTGGCTGGATGCCAGTCAGTGTAGCCGAGATGAGGATGTTTTGGGGCCTCGTGCTGCATATGGGTCTAGTGCAAAAACCCAGTGTCAGGCATTACTGGAGTGGGGATGTCCTCTATCAGACCCCACTGTACAGTATGGCCATGACGCGTCCCAGATTCGAGGCTTTGGAGACACTGGAACAAATTTTTTTCACAAAAATATCAGTTTTAGTGCAGGCATCCTCAAACTGCGGCCCTCCAGATGTTGTAAAACTACAACTCCCAGCATGCCCAGACAACCTACAGTGGGAATTGTATTTTTACAACATCTGGAGGGCCGCAATTTGAGGATGCCTGCTTAGTGTCTCCAAAGTATGAGAGCCATACATATTGGGCATCGCCGCGTACGTAAAAAACCTGTCTATAAATATACCCCATAAACTAGCCCTTCGATAAATGCGTCCCAAAAAATCTAATAAAAACTATGTAAAAAAAGCCATTTTTATTTTCACCTTGGATCCCAAAAAGTGTAATAAAAAGCCATTAAAAAGTCATGTGCACCCCCAAATAGTGCCAATCAAACCGCCATCTCATCCCGCAAAAGATGAGCCCCTAAATTAGATAGTCGCCCAACCAAAAAAAATAAAAATTTAGCTCCCAGGCTATGGAGATACTAAAATAATTTTTTTTGTTCCTCAAATGATGATATAGTATAATTTGTTTAGATTTTACATGAAGTAGACATATTATGTATCGCCGCGTCCGTAACAATCTGCTTTAAAAAAATAACATTTAACCCAATCCCCCCGGATGAACAGGGTTAAAAAAAAAAAAATGTGTAAAAAAAAGCCATTTTTTGTCACCTAACATCAAAAAAGTGTTATAGCGAGCGATCAAAAAGTCATATGCACCCCCAAATAGTGCCAATTAAACCGCCATTTCATCCCGCAAAAAATGAGCCCCTATATTAGACAGTCACCCAACAAAAAAAAAAATATGTAGCTCCCAGGATATTGAGATACTAAAATTATTTAATTTGTGTTCCTCAACTGATAATATAGTGTAAACAAATTATAAAAAGTAGACATATTAGGTATCTCCACGTCCGTAACAATCTGCCCTATAAAAATAACATTTAACCCAACCCCCCCGATGAACAGCTTAAAAAAAAAAAAAGTGTAAAAACACCATTTTTTGGGCAAAATTTCCATTTCAATCCATTTTTCCGGTAATAAAGCAAGGGTTAACAGCCAAACAAAACTAAAAATTTATTGCCCTGATTCTGTAGTTTGCAGAAACATCCCATATGTGGTCGTAAATGGCTATATAGCCACAAGGCAGGGCATAGAACGAAGGGAACGCCGTATGGTTTCTTGAAGGCAGATTTTGATGGATTGGTTTATTTACACCATGTCCCATTAGAAGCTCCCCTGATGTAGCCTAGACTAGAAACTCCAAAAAAGTGACCCCATCTAAGAAACTACACCCCTCAAGGTATTCAAAAAATACTTTACAAACTGTATTAACCCTTTAGGTGTTCCACAAAACTTAATGGTGAATGTAGAAACAATTTTAAAATTAAAATTTTTTGTTATCTTTCCTCAAAAAAGTGTAATATAGAGCAACCAAAAATTATATTTATCCTAAAATAGTGCCAAAACAACAACCACCAGATCCTGTAGTTTCCTAGATGGGGTCACTTTTATGGAGTTTCTACTCAAGGGGTGCAGCAGGGGGCTTGAAAGGGTACATGGTGTAAATAAACCAGTCCTGCAAAATCTGCCTTCCAAAAACCATATGGCGTTCCCCTTCTTCTATGTCCTGCCGTTTAGCCAAATAGTAGTTTAGGACCACATATGGGGTGTTTCTGCAAACTACAGAATCAGGGCAACCCATATTAAATCTTGTTTGGCAGTTAACCCATTTTGTCCAGTAATAAAGTAAGGGTTAAAATCGAAAATTTTCCAAAAAATCGAAATTCCGAAATTGTTTTTCCATCTGCCATTAACTCTAGTGGAACACCTAAAGGGTTAACAAAGTTTGTAAACCCAGTTTTGAATACCTTGAGGGGTGTACTTTCTTAGATGGAGTCACTTTTTTGGAATTTCTATTTTAGGGGTACAACAGGGAGCTTGAAATGGGACATAGTATAAACAAAACCAGTCCCGCAAAATCTGCCTTGCAAAACCCATATGGCGTTCCCCTCCTTCTATGCCCTACCGTTTGGCCAAACAGTAGTTTAGGACCACATATGGGGTGTTTCTGCAAACTACAGAATCGGGGCAACCCATATTGAATCTTGTTTGGCTGTTAACCCTTGCTTTGTTCCTGGAAAACATGGATTATATTGGAACATTTTCCAAAAAATTGAATTTCTTAAATTTTATGTCCATTTGCCATTAACTCTAGTGGAACATCAGTTTTGAATACCTTGAGGGGTGTAGTTTCTAGAATGGGGTCATTTTTGGGTGGTTTCTATTATGTAAGCCTCACACCATCAGACCTGGACTGGTCCCTAAAAAGTGGGATTTGGAAAATTTCTAAAAAAATTCAAAATTTGCTTCTAAACTTCTAAGCTATGTAACATCCCCAAAAGATAAAATGGCATTCCCAATATGCTCCAATAATGAAGTAGACATATGGGGAATGTGAAGTAATAACTATTTTTGGGGGTATTACTATGTATTAGAGAAGTAGAGAAAATGAAACTTTGAAATTTGCTAATTTTTTTAAATTTTTGGTATAAATTGTATTTTTTTATGCAAAAAAATTAACTTTTTTGACCCAATTTTAGCAGTGTCATGAAGTACAATATGTCACGAAAAAACAGTCTCAGAACGGCCTGGGTAAGTAAAGGCGTTTTAAAGTTATTCACACATAAAGTGACACTGGTCAGATTTTCAAAAAATGGCCAAGTCCTAAGGGTGAAATAGGGTCCTTAAGGGGTTAAAAAGTTATGAATCAAAACACAGTCCCCCTTGAAGAATTTGACTAACTGCATGATATGATTTAACTACCCAAGTATTATTCAATAATTGAACTGTGTCAAAAAATGTCTGTTTCCACTAAACATATTATAGACAGATTATAGTTATTTAATAAATTAAAAATTGCCAATCTCTTAAATTAAATTTATCTTTAATACCCAGAATATTCCAGAATAAGAACCTCATACTCCTCCTTTATCCTGAAAAACAATAAAAAGGAAAGAGAAAAAGAATAGAAGTAAAAAGAAACTCTGCTCCCTATTGTAACCTCCCCCCCCACCCTATACCCCACTAACAACCTGCACAGTGTAATAATCACACCCACGGATTTCTTATCCTGCACTGTCATTGGCCATCATACCCACCATCCCACCAAAGTCTAATTTACCTAGATTGGGTCATTTACAACCCAAAGAGTTCAGCCATTCATTAACCTCCTAAAGGTTAGAGAAAATGTTGGATTTCCCTTCATAAATAACACTCAATATAAATGGAAAAGTCATAGAAAATTGAATCTCAGCCAAACGCAATAGTTTTTTTCACATCATTAAGGGACATCCTATGCCTCTGAGTTTTGTCAGAGAAGTCCGCAAAGAACATACTTTTCTGCCCATCAAACTATAGCTGTTCTTTTACTGTAGCCAGCCACAACAGACAATCCCATTCCCTAGAATTGAGCAACTTATATCATACTAGACATTAGGCCCGTTACAATAACGGGCGCTAGAACATTAGTTCTGACACTGTTATGGGGGATCTGTGGATGGCACAGTTATGGGGGATCTGTGACTCACACTGTTATGGGGGGATCTGTGGATGACACTGTTATGGGGGGGATCTGTGGATGGCACTGTTATGGGGGGATTTGTGGATGGCACTGTTATGGGGGATCTGTGGATGACACATATGGGGGGATCTGTGGATGACACTGTTATGGAGGGGATCTGTGGCTGACACTGTTATGATGGATCTGTGGCTGACACTGTTATGGGGTATCTGTGGCTGACACTGTTATGGGGGGTCTGTGGCTGACACTGTTATGGGGGATCTTTGGATGCCACTGTTATGGGGGTCTCTGTCTGACACTGTTATGTGGGGGTCTGTGGCTAACACTGTTATTGGGGGGTCTGTGGCTGACACAGTTATGGGGGATATGTGGCTGACATTGTTATGGGGGGGTATGTGGCTGACACTGTTGTGGGGGGGTCTGTGGCTGACACTGTTATGAGGGGAGGTCTGCGGCTGACACTGTTATGGGGGGTCTGTGCTTACACTGTTATGGTGGGTCTGTGTCTGACACTGTTATGGGGGATATGTGGCTGACACTGTTATGGGGGATATGTGGCTGACACTGTTATGGGGGATATGTGGCTGACACTGTTATGGGGGATATGTAGCTGACACTGTTATGGGGGGTCTGTGGCTGACACTGTTATGGGGTGGGGTCTGTGGCTGACACTGTTTTGGGGGGGTCTGTGGCTGACACTGTTATGTGGGTTTGTGGCTGACACTGTTATGGGAGTATCTGTAGATGACACATAGCATCGTATGCTATGTTTCATTCACAGATTCCGCCATAACAGTGTCGCTGTTTATTGTGAATGTAATGGCAGCGGGGTCCGGTGCACTTACTGTATTGCACCGGGCCCCGCTCAGAGTAGAAATACTATGAATAACTGTACTAATAATAATGATTAGAGTTGAGCGAACACCTAGATGTTCGGGTTCGGGGAGTTCAGCCGATCTTTAAAAAAAAGTTCGGGTTCGGGACCCAAACTTGATCTGGACTTGGACCCGAACCCCATTGATGTCAATGGGGACCCGAACTTCACTTTATTATTTTCCGTTATAACGTGGTTAAAACGGAAAATAATAGTATGGGCTTTCTCGGCACCTGAGGGGTTAATTGTGCAGTTCACAGCCCCCTGTAAGAACAGGGGGCCGGTATATACAGACTTCTTAGTATATTCTAATTTGAAGCGTCCCTATCACTATGGGAACGTCTCTGTGTTAGAATATACTGTCGGATCTGAGTTTTCACGATCTAACTCAGATCCGATGGTATATTCTAACATAGAGGCATTACCAGGGTTATTATTAGTACAGTTATTCATAGTATTTCTACTCTGAGTGGGGCCCGATGTAATATAGTGAGTGCACCAGGACCCGCTGCCATTACAATAGGATACAGTCCATGTAGTGTGTGCCGAATGCTCTGTGCGCCGCGCATGCGCACTTGAGTATTCGGCACACACGCACGGACGGCAGGGACACAGGGCTTTTATTAGTATAGATTGGTTGTGGGTTTGTACTGGGAATATGGATTCTGAATGTCACTCTATGAGCCCTCTCTATGTGAAAAAAATGTGAAAAGGAAGCAGCCCCAAAAGCCTCCATTATCCACTTTGTAATCAATTGAATACAATCTGGGCCTTCAGCCTCTTCTGGGAAGCCAATAATTCTAACATTGCACCTGTGTGACCTGTTTCCAGGCTGACGTAACTCCGCCATTGAGTATTCCAGTATTTTAACCCTCTGTGATACCAGGGAAAATACTGTATGTCCTCTTGCTTATTCTATTTTTAGTCTCATCAAGTATCTCTCTAAATTTACTTATATCTGCTCTCAACAAAGATAAGTCCACTTTAACTTCAGATACTTGAGAGAATAATGAGTCCAGAGTCACATTTGACTTATTTACCGCAGCCAAAATGTCTTTTAGAATAGTATTACCTTAAGATTTGACCATTGTTAATTTCTAGCAAACTTAGGGGGCTCCTACTTGTACTTGACAAATGATAAAAAGCTAATTCAGTCTCGTCTATATCTACCTCCTGTCAGGGCCAGTGCAAGGATTTTTGCCACCCTAGGCAAAAGAAAAGTTTGCCGCCCCCCCCATGTGACATCACAATGCCCCACCCATATGATCTGCCAAATTAAAGGGGTTCTGCAGTTTATTTAAACTGATCGACAGGGGTCCGATACCCGGGACCCCCGCCAATTAGCTGTTTGTGAAGGCAGCGGCACTGGCATTAGCGCCTCCGCCTTCTCGCAGTGACGTCACGATTAGTATCATTGGCCTGGGTGGGGCTAAGCTTCATTCAAGTGAAAAGAGCTTAACCCCGCCAAGGCCAGTGATACTAGTCGTGACGTCACTGCGCCTGCAGTAAACAGCGAGAAGGCCGAGGTGCTACTGCCAGCGTCGGACCCTGCCGATCAGTTTAAATAAACTGCAGAACCCCTTTAACTAACGCCAGTTTTTTCTCCCCCCCATGTAATTCTCTCCCCCCCCCATGTAATTCTCTCTCCTTTTCTTGTCATTCTCCTCCCCCCATGTCATTCTCTCCCCCCCCATGTCATTCTCTCCCCCCCCATGTCATTCTCTTCCCCCTCTTGTCATTCTCTCTCCTTTTCTTGTCATTCTCTTTCCCCCCTTTTCATTCCCCCCCCCTTGTCATCCTCATTCTCAACCCCCCCCCCTTTGTCATCCTCTTTCTCAACCCCCCCTCCCTTTGTCATCCTCTTTCTCAATCCCCCCTTGTCATCCTCTTTCTCAATCACCCCCCATGTCATCCTCTTTCTCAATCACCCCCCTTGTCATCCTCTTTCTCAATCTCCCCACCCCCTTACTTCTGGTGTAGCGCGGCCGAGCGCTGTATGCTCCACGGGTACAGGAGCTTTAATCTTCTGTACCCGGGCAGACTGATAGGAAGCGCACACTGTGTGCACACCTCCTGTCAGTCCGGCCGGGTACAGGAGACAGATGATCCTGTACCGCGGACCATACAGGGCTCGGCCATGCTACAATGAGGGACTGACAGGAGGGAGCGCTGAGCGCTTCCCTTCTGTCAGCCCCTCTCTTCTTGCTGCGCCCGGGCGGTGCGCCCTCATGGACGCGCCAGCCCGGGCAGTGCTGCAGCCCCCTGAGGCTCTCTATAGAGCGCTCGGGCGGCTGCAGCATGAAGGGGGCCGGCGCTCCTAGCAGCGCCCCTTCCAAGGGGCGCTCTACGCTGCTGCCTAGCCAGCCTATAGGACGCGCCGGCCCTGCCTCCTTTTGTGTAGGAGCTGCAGCCACTATATTGGGTCCTTAGACTTTTGGTCCACCCTTGGAGAATTAATATATAGATCAATTTTAAACTGTTCACTTGCTTTCTTGTATTGAGAGTCTCCCTTGGCTGATGTTTTTTTTTGACATAATGGTAGCTTCCTCCAATAGTGCATTTTTACAAGGCACGGTGCCCTCTCCTCCTGTCTTCCCTTCACTGCCCTCCTAAAAAAACAGGGTTGATCTCCTCAATCCAGCCGTTCAGAGTTCTACATACATAGTAACATAGTTTATAAGGCTGAAAAAGACATTTGTCTATCCAGTTCAACCTGATATCCTGCAATTTGATCCAGAGGAAGGGGAAAAAAAAAAACGTAACAAGAAAAAACTAAATTATTTTTTTTTCACAGCTCACCCTAAATTTGTGTAATGCAGACGCTCCCATAATATGAAGAAAAAGGCAGCATGGATGAATGCCCCGGATTTGGGGTCACGAGAGACTCCAGTAACAAATTTTCGAGGACATCATGGAGTTTTTTATTCATCTAAATAAAAGTTACGTTTTAGTTTAAATACCAAGGTGGTGGATCTATTGAAAATTTGTTACTGAAGTTACATTTATCAGTGCTAATGCTAGTGCTAAACCTAATCTGCCACTTCTCTGCCCAAGGCTCCAATCTATCCATATCCATCTGTAGCAGTATAATGTCCTCTTCCGTGTTAATTACTTTACACAGTTTAGTGTCATCTGCAAAAACTGATATTTTACTATGCAAGCCTTCTACAAGATCATTAATAAATATATTGTAGAGAATATGGCCCAATACTGACCCCTGTGGTAACCCGCTAGTGACAGTGACCCAATCTGAGTGTGTACTATTTAAAACGACCCTCTGTTTTCTATTTTAATCTTTTTAAGATGCCGCTGTACTTCTTCTTGGGTCAGACAGGGCACTATTAATGGGGAATTTACTTTAACATTCTACATTTCATCTGACAGTTTATTTTTCTCAGTGAATATAGTGGGGAAAAAATATTTAATAGTTTTGCTAATGCTTTCTCCTTATCTCTGTCTGCAACTCCCTCCTCATCACTTTGTAAAGGGCTTGACACCTTCAGATTTATATTTTTTACCATTTAAATAATTGAAGAACATTTTAGGGTTAGTTTTATTCTCTTTGGCAATAAATCTGTCTCTAGTTTGGCTGCTTTTATTTGTCAAAACGACTGAAAAAATGGCGTGGTGTAAAACAGGCAGGAAATGCTCAAACCCAAATGCAGTTGTGCATATATAAACAGGGGAGCAGATCCTGCACTTGTGGCCCGTTGCTAATGGCGATCCGCAGCAAAAATTCATACAATGGAGGATGCCCGCAGTGGACCACAAGTACCACAATAGACATCCAATAGACAGGTGCACTCTGCTCTCTTACTAACCCTCATTCTGATGTTAAAATTGAGAATTAGCGAACATATATGCTTTTATTTGTCTTTTAAATATTCTATTTTTTTTCCTTATAGTTTTTCATTGCTTCCTCTCTATCTTCCTGTTTTAGTGATTTTAATGCTTTCTTTTTGTCATTTAATGCTTTCTTTACAATTCTATTTATACACATTTTGTTTTTTGTTCCTTGCCCTTTTATTCCCATACGGTATGTACCGCTCATAATTAGAGTTTAGGATTGGTCACTATTTCCCAGGTGTCACCCAACCTGTTTATCTGTTGTTCTGTCAGGTATATTGGTTAGTACTAAGTCCATCATGGCCGTCCCTCTAGTCGGACTCTGAATCAGTTGGAAGAAGGAATTGTCTTTGGCTATCGCCAAAAATCTGTTTCCTTTATGAAGTCTACAAGTTTCAGTTTTCCAATCTATATCTGGGTAGTGGAAGTCCCTTATTATAATATCCTCAGTATGATTTGCCATCTCATCTATTTACCTTAGTCGTAGAATTTCTGTGGACTCTGGTATATGGTATATTAGGTGGCTTATAACAAACTCTTATCAGTATTTTATTATTGTTTTTGCCTCCATGTATTTCTACCCACAGTGACTCCACATGTTCATGTCCCTCAATTATATCTTGCCGGAGTGTGGGCTTTAGACAGGACTTTACATAAAGGCGAACACCTCTCCAGTTTTCTAGATCCTTTACAAACAGATTGTAACCCTATATGTTAACTGCCCAGTCATAGCTATCATATAGCCATATCATGTATCAGTCCCACCATGTAATAATCCTCTTCAGACATTGCTACTTCCAGTCCACCAGTTTTTTTTTAGTCAGGCTCCTGGCATTAGTATATATATACCGTATATATATACATATATATATATATATATAATAAAGAGTTTTTTTGTTATTTTTTACCCTACATTTTACCTTATAAACTGTTGTAGTCCAACCCCCCAATCAATCGCCAGTCCCATTATCTCGCCCCATGTCACTATCTGCACTATCTTCCCTTCCTACAATGTAATTACCCCCACCCCAGTCCCTAGATTAAGCACTCCTACAACCTTCTAGCCATCTTCTCACCCAACACAGCTGCACCTTGCCCATTCAGGTGCAGTCTATCCCTAATAGAGATGAGCAAAGTATTCAAAATCTCGATTTGGTTGCTTTACCGAATTTTACCCAAAAAATGAGCTTCGTGACAAATTACTTTGTCACGAAGCGCATTCCTTTGTAAGTAGTGGTTGCAATGACAGGGGGCGGCGATTGCATTGCTCCCTATCATTGTACAACTCAGATGCCACGTTATAACTGATTGCTGTATCTGACAGTAATAAAATGTAATCATACTTACCTCATTCATTTGCTAACAAAGAGCCAGTCATCACCATCTTGATTGAAAATCTAGCGCAAAATTTTCAAAATCACGGCAGCTGGCATAGTGAGGTCATACATCACTGTACATGGGATCAAATGGATAAGGTGAGTATGATTTTTTTGTTTTGTTTTTTACCACCATTCAGAAAAAATCCATTTGCTACCATGAAGCATGAGGAAATTCGGCTTAGCAGTAAATCGAATTTCCCCTGAGATTCGGATCAAAGTCCACTTTGTGGACTTCAATTGATTCAACACTAGTCCCTACCATAGAATCTGTAGCTAACAGAGAAGTAGACCCAGTTCTCCAGGAACCGACAACCCTCCTTTCTACACCAGTTCTTGAGCCAATTGTTAACCTGCATAATCTCCCACTGCCTTTCTGGTGTGGCTTGTAATACTGGTAGTATTTAAGAAAATGAGGTCCTTGCCCTGAGCTTGCAACCTAAGTCCCTGAAATCATTTTTTAAGCACACTTCCGCTACCTCTAATTTTATACTTGGTTCCAATGTAGACCATGAACACTTGGTCTCCGCCAGCCCCTTCCAGTAATCTATCAAACCGATTGGCAATGTGTCCAACTGGAGAACCAGGAAGACAACACACAATTTGATTATCCTGGTCTTTGTGACAGATTGCCCTATCTGTACCCCCTTAATCGAGTCGTGCATCTGTGCTCTCCCTGAACTGACATCCACCTCATCTCCCAAATTTGCAAACTTGTTGTGGTGTGTCAGATCTGGGCTATCCTCCCTAGCACTCTTCCCTCTACCCCACTTTCAAACTGTTATCCAGCTACCTACCTCACTTTCCTGACCCTCCATGCTACCACGCTCTCCCACATCTTTCCTGTAGAGTGTCTGCCCAGTGAGTAGCAAACTCTTTTCCATATTGCCAAGGTATCTCAATGTTGAAATTAGATTAGATTAAAATTCGCAATTCGACAATTCGTGATCAACACTAGTGGGGGTTCTCTTTGGGGTGCTCTTTATCATTAGGGAGCCTAAAAAGTATGCATGAGTATTGTATGCCTGGTCACACTACTTTTGGTTTCTAGGAAGACTATATCGCAAATCAGATATCTTTATTCTTCTGGCATTAGATAAGATATCCCATCTTTAGTTTTTTGTCTAAGTAAGAGTACCACTTAGACAACGCATATACAGTTGCAAGAAAAAGTATGTGAACCCTTTGGAATGATATGGATTTCTGCACAAATTGGTCATAAAATGTGATCTGATCTTCATTAGGGACGAGCGAACCCAAACTGTATAGTTCGGGTTCGTACCGAATTTTGGCGTGTTCGTGACACGGACCCAAACCCAAATATTGACATAAAAGTTAGGGTTCAGATTCGTTGTTCGGCGATTTCTATGGCGCATTTTGAAAGCCTGCAAAGCAGCCAATCAACGAGCATCATATTACTTGCCCCAAGAGGCCATCACAGCCATGCCTCCTATTGGCATGGCTGTGATTGGCCAAGTGCAGCATGTGACCCAGCCTCTTTTTAAGTTGGAGTCACGTCGCGCCGCACGTCACTCTGCTCTGATTAGTGTAGGGATAGGATGCAGCTGCTGTTAGGGCGAGATTAGGCAAGGATTAACTCAGCAAAAACACTTAATGAAGTGATCGATCTACAGCTGTGAATCATTCAACTTCTGCTAGTTAATTGCTCACTGTTTTCAGGCTACTCAGAGCGTTTTTCTGTCACTTTTTTCTGGGGTGATCGGCGGCCATTTTGTGTCTTGTGGTGCGCCAGCACAAGCTGTCACCAAGTCCATTAATCCATTAATAGTAGGTTGTAGTTTGTTTGCTATATCCTACATCAGGGGCTTGGCTGTGCTTATTGTCACCCCTAGAAACTCTGGATCGAATTTTCTATATTTTATTGAGAGGTGAAATTCACTTAAAAAAATAACAATCCCCTAAATCTGGTGTTCCAGCTGTGGCTAGCCAAATGTAATACTGGCAAAGAATATACTTTTTTTTCTGGGGTGAAACTCAATTTCCAAAATAGCAATACCCTGAATCAGTGGTTTCTGCTATGGCAGGACAAGTTTTATAGTGTCCATCAAAGGATAGCTTTTGTTCTGGGGTTAAATTCAATTGCCAAAATAGCAATACCCTAAATCAGTGGTTATAGCTGTGGCTGGACAAGTTTCATAGTGTCTATAAAAGTATAGCTTTTGTTCTGGGTTGAAATTCAATTACCAAAATAGCAATACCGTAAATCTGGTGTTCCAGCTGTGACTGGACAAATTCCATAGTGTCTGTCAAAGGATATATTATTTTCTGGGGTGAAATTCAGTTGCAAAAATAGAAATTCAGTAAATCTGGTGTTCTAGCTGTGGCTGGACAAGTAGTTTAATAGTATCCGTCAAAGGATATATATTGTTCTGGGGTGAAATTCAATTGCCAAAATAGCAATACCGTAAATCTGGTGATCCAGCTGTGACTGGACTAGTTTCATAGTGTCCGTCAAAGGATTTATTATTTTCTGGGGTGAAATTCAGTTTCAAAAATAGAAATTCACTAAATCTGGTGTTCTAGCTGTGGCTGGACAAGTAGTTTAATTGTATTCGTCAAAGGATATACTTTGTTCTGGGTTGAAACTCAATTACCAAAATAGCAATACCGTAAATCTGGTGTTCCAGATGTGACTGGAGAAGTTTCATAGTGTCCGTCAAAGGATATATTATTTTCTGGGGTGAAATTCTGTTGCAAAAATAGAAATACAGTAAATCTGGTGTTCTAGCTGTGGCTGGACAAGTGTAAATCTGTCCGTAAAGGGTATATTACACTCAGCGTGCATCTCCAAGTGTATTTCTTTTCGTAAAAGAGCATATTACACAAAGTGTTAAATTAAAATTGCTGAAAGCATAATCCTTTAAATTTGCACACACTATTGTGCATCTCATAGTGTATTTCTGTCCGTAAAAGGGTATATTCCACTGAAGGTGTAAATACAAGTGCTGATATATTCATCCTCAATAACTTCACACGCTATCATACATCTCCAAGTGTATTTCTTTCCGTTAAAGGGTATATTACAGTAAGTGTTAAAATACAGCATAATCCTCTACATTTGCACACACTGTTTTGAATCTCTAAATGTATTTCTTTCCGTTAAAGGTGTGGGGAGTCGCTCTGGTAGATAGCAGTGCGGGTGCAGTATAGAGGCAAAACAAGGAGTCCAGAATGTGCAGTAAACAGTGTTTTATTCACACTTGCACAACATAAATGAAAAACAGTCTCCTGGTGACAGTTCACACACAACAGAAACACTGTGGCAAAACAAAACAGGCCAACACAGGGTCCAGTCACCTGGGAGGTTTAGGTGAGGGTTCACACCTAGCAGTCGGCCCAGCCGCAGGAGATTCCACCTTCAAGCTGCAGGGAAAAACACCACCTTGCTGAGCTCTTTCCTCCAGTGCAGAGAACTCCACAGAACTGTTAGCAGCTCCAGGACAATCACACCCTCACACACAGCTGCTGGCTGTGTTTTATACCCAGCCCAAAACCAGGACTGGATCGTGGGAGCAGCCACCCACCCTACACTTTAGCTGCTCCCGGTAAGAGCCGGCCCGGATCGGCTTTGCAGCCATGCTATTTAAACTATGTCAGTAGCACTAGCTGCTGCTGACATTAACAAAAACGGCTCTCACCTCACCGAGGCTATGAACCTCGGTGACACATACCTGCCATCCACGACGGCACCCTGCACCTTACCACACCCCCTTTGTTCAGCCCTGAGGGGTGGACACATGTGAGGCAGTGGACGCGGGAAAGGGCATCTGCATTCCCCTGCAAGCGGCCTGCCCTATGTTCCACGGAGAACTTGAAGTTCTGCAGGGATAGGAACCACCTGGTGACCCGAGCATTCCTCTCCTTGGCCTGGCTCATCCACTTGAGAGGAGAATGGTCGGTCACCAGACGGAACCTCCTCCCTAACAGGTAGTAGCGGAGAGATTCGAGTGCCCACTTGATAGCCAGGCACTCCCTCTCCACTATGCTATACCTGGTCTCGGCGGGACTGAGCTTACGGCTCAGGAAGACAACGGGATGTTCTTCCCGTTGACCTCCTGAGACAGCACAGCACCGAGGCCTACCTCCGAGGCGTCGGTCTGTACGACAAACTCCCGGTTGAAGTCGGGTGTCACCAAAACCGGGGACCCACACAGGGCCGACTTCAACGCGGAGAAAGCTTCCTCCGCCTTCTCACTCCAGCTAACCTTCCCAGACTTTCGCCCCTTCAATAGGTCTGTCAATGGTGCTGCTATCGTGGCAAAGTGGGGCACAAACCTCATGTAGTACCCTACAATCCCCAGGAACGATTTTACCTGCCTGGTAGTGACCGGTCGGGGCCAGTTACGTATGGCTTCCACCTTAGTTACCTGCGGCTTGATGACTCCCGCCCAATTACATACCCCAGATATTTGGTCTCTTCCAACCCAATCGCACACTTCTTTGGATTGGCGGTTAGACCAGCTTTCCTCAGGGCATCTACTACCGCCTGCACTTTGGGTAAATGGCTTTCCCAGTCGGTGCTGTGGATGATTACATCGTCTAAGTAGGCCGAGGCGTACCGACGATGAGGTCGCAGCACTATGTCCATTAACCTTTGGAAGGTGGCGGGGGCACCATGCAGGCCAAAGGGTAACACCTTGTAGTGATACAGGCCCTGCGGGGTAACAAAAGCGGTTTTTTCCTTGGCCGACTCCGTTAAGAGTACTTGCCAGTACCCTTTAGTGAGGTCTAGCACAGAAAAATACCGGGCTTGCCCTAAATTCTCAACAAGCTCGTCTACCCGGGGCATGGGATACGCATCGAACTTGGACACTTCATTTAATTTGCGAAAATCGTTGCAGAACCGCAACGTCCCATCCGGCTTGGGTATCAGGACTATGGGACTGGCCCACTCACTTTTCGACTCCTCAATGACATCGAGCTTCAACATTAGTTGTACTTCCTCCGCGATGGCCCGTCGCCGAGCCTCGGGCACCCGGTATGGTTTTAGCCGGATCTTGGCCTGAGGCTCAGTGGCGATGTCATGTTGGATGAGAGTCGTGCGGCCAGGGAGGTCGAGAACACATCCGTGTTCCGACTGATGAACTCCTGACTTCCTGAACCTGTTTGGAAGACAGGCTGTCTGCAATTTTACCGTGGTTACTGCTTCACAGGCCTCGAACTGTGGGGCTGGACTCTTTTCACCTAGAAGCCCTGGCCGGGGGCTGTGGTCGTCGGCCGTGTCCCTATCTTTCCACGGCTTTAGTAAATTCACGTGGTACACCTGCTCCGGCTTGCGCCGCCTGGCTGGTGTACTTTGTAATTTACTTCCCTACCTTCTCGATCACCTCATAGGGGCCCTGCCACCTAGCTAGGAATTTGCTGTCAAGGGTGGGTACCAGAACCAAAACCCGATCTCCCGGGTTGAAGTTCCGTACCCGAGCCTGACGATTATACACCCTACTCTGGGCTTGTTGCGCTGCCTCCATATGCTCCCGGACCAGCGGCAACACCCTTTCCATCCGGTCTTGCATCTGGGCGACATACTCAATGACACTTTTGTGGGGGACAGGCTGTTGTTCCCATGCTTCCTTGGCGATATCCAACAGGCCCCGAGGGTGTCTGCCATAAAGCAGTTCGAAGGGCGAGAACCCAGTAGAGGCCTGGGGTACCTCTCGCACTGCGAACATGAGATAGGGCAGAAGCAGGTCCCAGTCCTTTCCATCCCTGGACACCACCCTTTTTAACATATTTTTTAAAGTTTGGTTAAACCTCTCGACAAGACCGTCCGTTTGCGGATGGTAAACGGACGTCCGCAACTGCTTTATACGCAATAACTTACACAGTTCCCTCATAACTTTGGACATAAAAGGGGTCCCTTGGTCTGTCAGAACCTCTTTTGGCAGGCCCACACGGGAAAACATTTCCATTAACTCTTTGGCGATGAGCTTAGCTGAGGTATGCCGCAGAGGCACCGCCTCCGGATACCGAGTGGCATAGTCGAGAACTACCAGAATGTGTTGATGGCCCCTGGCAGACTTTGGTACCGGCCCAATTAGATCCATAGCGATTCGCTCAAACGGGACCTCAATAATTGGAAGAGGTACCAGAGGACTACGGAAATGTGGCTGGGGGCTATTTATCTGACAGGTCGGGCAGGACTTACAATAATTTTCTACCTCCTTGAACACACCGGGCCAATAAAACCGCTGCAGTATGCGGTCCTGGGTTTTCTGCCACCCCAAGTGTCCCCAAGAACATGTTGGTGGGCAAGCTCCATGACAAGCTTGCGGTGCAGCTGTGGGCACCACCAACTGTTCAACTGGCTCACCTCGGATTTGGTTCACCCGATACAACATATCCTGAAGAACAATGAACCGCGGAAACATTAATTCAGCCCCAGGTTTCTGGGGTTTACCATCAATTATTACGACACTTTCCCAGGCCCTGGTTAGGGTTTGGTCCCGGTGTTGTGCGGTCCCAAAATTATCTCCGGAGACGTGGAGGTCTGCCAACTCAGGCCCTGGTGGCAAGTCCTCCATGTCTCCCACCATCCACACTCAGTGGGGGTGTCTCCCCTCTATCACAGAAGTGGTGGTCACCCCTACCGCAGGCCCTTCGGACTCGGGCTCCCAGGGCTCTGGCCTCCCACTGGAACCAGGCCACTCATCTAGGGTTACCCCTGTCTCAGGGCTATTAGTCACTTTCACCTCAGGCCATAGTGACGGAAAACCAGGAAGTCTCTCCCAATTATCAGTTCATAGGGTAGCTTTGAGGAGATCGCCACTTCACAAGTCCATGTGCCGGCCGCCGTGGACAGAGACATTACAGCCGTGGGATAGTCCTTTAAGTCTCCGTGTATGCACACCACCCCAACTTTCCGGCCCGTATACTGGGAGGGCTGTACCAGGGCAGCACTTACCAGGGTTACTAGGCTCCTGAGTCCAGCAGCGCCACTGCAAGATTATCACCGACTTGCACCTGGCACAGATGACGATTGTCTATTGTCTCGGGGTGCCGGTCGCACACAGTCTCCGGGCATACATGGAAGCCCGGTACCCATAATTGGTCTCCATGGGTTCTCCCCACTGTGGACAGTCGGCCCTCACATGGCCAGGCTCGTGACACCGCCAGCAGACTATCGGGGCCGGGTCTACAGGGGTACACCCGAGCAGGTTTCTCGGGTACCAGTCGTCGGGACTGGACGGGAGACCTCCGGGGTTTGACCAGCCCCTCCCAACAACACCCCCTTTCAAGGTTTTTGTGGCCTCATAGCGCTCGACCAGGTCGACCATGTCCAGGGCATTAGTGGGTGATACCTGGCCGATCCAGTGCTGCAGGGGGTACGGCAAGGCCCTCCAGAAGATGTCAGCCAGCAGACGGTCCAGCATAGCAGCCGGACTTAGAACCTCAGGCTGCAGCCACTTTTGCAACCTGTGCAGCAACTCATAATACTGCGGCCTGGCGGGTTCAGCCGTATTAAAGTTCCACTGGTGGACCCGCTGAGCCCGGACTAACACGTTCACCCCCAGTCTTGCCAGGATCTCACCTTTCACGGTCGGGTAGTCAGCTGCTTGGTCATCTGGGAGGTCAAAAAATACTTGCTGGGGTCCAGACGCCAGGAACGGAGCGACGACCTCTGCCCACTGTTCTCGGGGTAATTTCTCCCTCACGGCCACCTTCTCGAACACCGCCAGATAGGTCTCCAGATCATCCGAGGGGGTCATCTTAGGGATCGCTGCACGGACAGCTTTCCGGGCATCGTGGACATGGCGGGACGCTCCTGCAGCTTGCAATGCCATCACGTGCTGCAGCAGTAGCTGGTTGGTCTCTCGCTGCTGCACGTTAGCCTCTATGAGGGCTTTCACAGCCGCCTCCATTTTGTCAGGGACCACAGGCTGCAACTTTGCCGGCCGAATATAGGACATCCAGTCGTGCCCAGCAAAAACAAACTTCGGCGTTCACGCCAGCCTCACTGCGCATGCCCGCATCCGACACCAAATGTGGGGAGTCGCTCTGGTAGATAGCAGTGCGGGTGCAGTATAGAGGCAAAACAAGGAGTCCAGAATGTGCAGTAAACAGTGTTTTATTCACACTTGCACAACATAAATGAAAAACAGTCTCCTGGTGACAGTTCACACACAACAGAAACACTGTGGCAAAACAAAACAGGCCAACACAGGGTCCAGTCACCTGGGAGGTTTAGGTGAGGGTTCACACCTAGCAGTCGGCCCAGCCGCAGGAGATTCCACCTTCAAGCTGCAGGGAAAAACACCACCTTGCTGAGCTCTTTCCTCCAGTGCAGAGAACTCCACAGAACTGTTAGTAGCTCCAGGACAATCACCCCCTCACACACAGCTGCTGGCTGTGTTTTATACCCAGCCCAAAACCAGGACTGGATCGTGGGGAGCAGCCACCCACCCTACACTTTAGCTGCTCCCGGTAAGAACCGGCCCGGATCGGCTTTGCAGCCATGCTATTTAAACTATGTCAGTAGCACTAGCTGCTGCTGACATTAACAAAAATGGCTCTCACCTCACCGAGGCTATGAACCTCGGTGACACATACCTGCCATCCACGACGGCACCCTGCACCTTACCACAAAGGGTATATTATACAAAGTGTTAAAATACAAGTGCTGAAAGCATAATCCTATATATTTTTTCACACGCTACTGTGCGTCTCCAAGTGTAAATCTGTCCGTAAAAGGATACCTTTCATCCAGGGCCTAAATACTAGGTATACAATTGATATTCCAATAAATCTGTGGTTACTGCTGTGCCTGGATTAGTGTAATGCAGTACATAAATAAATAGCCAGATAGTGTTAGGTGCCTGTAAAAAAAGGCCTAAATTTGAATTCAATACATTGGGCCAAATAATTTTTTTTCTTATCGTGGTGAACGGTAACAATGAGGAACATATCTAGTAAGGGCCCATCACTGGTGCGTGGCTGGTGGTAAACGGAAGATGATGACGATACGCCTCCCACAGAGGACAGCTTGTCCTTACCTCTGGGAAGCCTGGCACACATGAGCGACTACATGCTGCAATGCCTGCGCAACGACAGCAGAGTTGCCCACATTTTAACGTGTGCGGACTACTGGGTTGCCACCCTGCTGGATCCCTGGTACAAAGACAATGTGCCCACCTTACTTCCTGCACTGGAGTGTGATAGGTAGATGCGCGAGTACAAGTGCACGTTGGTAGACGCACTACTGAGAGCATTTCCAAATGTCACAGGGGAACAAGTGGAAGCCCAAGGCGAAGGCATAGGAGGAGCAAGAGGTTGTCAATGCAGCTGTGTCATGGCCAGCTCCTCTGAGGGCAGGGTTAGCATGGCAGAGATGTGGAAAAGTTTTGTCACCATGCCACAGCTAACTGCACCACCACCTGATACGGAACGTGTTAGCAGGAGGCAGCATTTCACTAACATGGTGGAACAGTACGTGTACACATCCCTCCACGTACTGACTGATGGTTCGGCCCCATTCAACTTCTGGGTCTCCAAATTGTCCACATGGCAGAGCTAGCCTTTTATGCCTTGGAAGTGCTGGCCTGCCCGGCGGCAAGCGTTTTGTCTGAACGTGTATTCAGTACGGCAGGAGGCGTCATTACTGACAAACGCAGCCGCCTGTCCACAGCCAAAGTGGACAAGCTGACATTCATAAAAATGAACCAGGCATGGATCCCACAGGACCTGTTCATCCCTTGTGCAGATTAGACATTTATAACTACCTCCCCTTAACCATATATTCTTGGACTCCAGGGCACTTCTTCATTCAATCCTCTTTTTTTAATTTTACCATTATATTGCAGGGCAACCCAAAGTTGAATGAACCTCTCCTCAGTCTGGGTGCCAGGGGCCTAAATATCGTAAAGTGGCCTGTTCCAATGGTGGGTGACATGAAGCCTGAGATTTTCTGCTATGCGACCTCTCTCCTCTGTCTTGGTGCCGGGGCCTAAATATCTGAAAGTGGCCTGTTATATTGGTGGGTGACATGAAGCCTGATTCTCTGCTATGCGTCCTCTCTACTCTGTCTTAGTGCCGGGGCCTAAATATCTGAAAGTAGCCTGTTCCATTGGTGGGTAACATGAAGCCTGACTCTCTGCTATGCGACCTCTCTCCAGTGTCTTGGTGCCGGGGCCTAAATATCTGAAAGTGGCCTGTTCTATTGGTAGGTGACATTAAGCCTGATTCTCTGCTATGCGACCTCTCTCCTCTGTCTGGGTGCTGGGGCTTAAATATCTGAAAGTGGCCTGTTCCATTGGTGGGTGACATTAAGCCTGATTCTCTGCTATGGGACCTATCTCCTCTGTCTGGGTGCTGGGGCCTAAACAAGTAAAAGTGGCCTTCTCAATTGGTCGGTGACATGAAGCCTGATTCTCTGCTATAGGACCTCTCTCCTCTGTCTGGGTGCTGGGGCCTAAATAACTGAAAGTGGCCTTTTCCATTGGTGGGTGACATGAAGCCTGATTCTCTGCTATGGCACCTCTCTCCTCTGTCTGGGTGCTGGGGCCTGAATAAGTAAAAGTGGCCTTTCCATTGGTAGTTGACATGAAGCCTGATTCTCTGCTATGGGACCTCTCTCCTCTGTCTGGGTGCTGGGGCTTAAACAAGTAAAAGTGTCCTTCTCCATTGGTGGGTGACATGAAGCCTTATTCTCTGCTATGGGACCTCTCTCCAATTGATATTAGTTATTTTATTTTATTTTCCTATCCACACTTGTTTGCAGGGGATTTACCTACATTTGTCTGCTTTTTGCAGCCCTCTAGCCCTTTCCTGGGCTATTTTAAAGCCTTTTTAGTGCCCAAAAGTTTGGTTCCCCATTGACTTCAATGGGGTTCAGGGTGAAGTTTGGGTCGAGTTTGGATCCCGAACCCGAACATTTTCGGGAGGTTCGGCCAAACTTCTCGAACCCGAACATCCAGGTGTTCGCTCAACTCTAATCTTCATCTAAGTCAAAACAATACACAATCACAGTCTGCTTAAACTAATAACACACAAAGAATTAAATGTTACCATGTTTTTATTAAACACACCATGTAAACATTCACAGTGCAGGTGGAAAAAGTATGTGAACCCTTGGATTTAATAACTGGTAGAACCTCCTTTGGCAGCAATAACTTCAACCAAATGTTTCTTGTACTTGCAGATCAGACGTGCACAATGGTCAGGAGTAATTCTTGACCATTCCTCTTTAAAGAACTGTTTCAGTTCAGCAATATTCTTGGGATGTCTGGTGTGAATCGCTTCCTTGAGATCATGCCACAGCATCTTAATCGGGTTGAGCTCAGAACTGGGCCACTCCAGAAGGTGTATTTCCTTCTGTTTACGCCATTTTGTTGTTGATTTACTTCTATGCTTTGGGTCGTTGTCCTGTTGCAACACCTATCTTCTGTTGAGCTTCAGCTGGTGGACAGATGGCCTTAAGTTCTCCTGCAAAATGTCTTGATAAACTTGGGAATTCATTTTTCCTTCGATGATAGCAATCCATCCAGGCCCTGACGCAGCAAAGCAGCCCCAAACCATGATGTCCCCACCACCATACTTCACAGTTGGAATGATGTTTTGATGTTGGTGTGTTGTGCCTCTTTTTCTCCACACATAGTGTTGTGTGTTTCTTCCAAACAACTCAACTCTGGTTTCATCTGTCCACACAATATTTTGCCAGTACTGCTATGGAACATCCAGGTGCTCTTTTGTAAACTGTAAACGTGCAGCAAAGTTTTTTTTTGGACAGCAGTGGCTTCCTCTGTGGTATCCGCCCATGAAATACATTCTTGTTTAGTGTTTTACTTATCATAGATTAGCTAACATGGATGTTAGCATATGCCAGATAATTTTGTAAGTCTTTAGCTGACACTCTAGGTTCTTCTTCACCTCATTGAGCAGTCTGCGCTGTGCTCTTGCAGTCATCTTTACAGGACGGCCCCTCCTAAGGAGGGTAGCAGCAGTGCTGAACTTTCTCCATTTATAGACAATTTGTCTTACTGTGGACTGTTGAACAGCAAGGCTTTTGGAGATACTTTTATAACCATTTCCAGTTTTATGCAAGTCAACAATTCTTAACCATAGGTCTTCTGAGAGCTCTTTTGTGCAAGGCATCATTCACATCAGGCAATGCTTCTTGGGAAAAGCAAACCCAGAACTGGTGTTTATAGGGCAGGGCAGCTGTAACCAACACCTCCAATCTCATCTTATTGATTGGACTCCAGTTGGCTGACACCCCACTCCAATTAGTTCTTGGATATGTCATTAGTCTAGGGGTTCACATACTTTTTCCACCTACACCGTGAATGTTTACATGGTGTGTTCAATAAAAGCATGGTAACACTTATTTCTTTGTGTGTTATTAGTTTAACCAGACTGTGATTGTCTATTGTTTTGACTTAGATAAAGATCAGATCACATTTTATGACCAATTTGTGCAGAAATCCATATCATTCCAAAGGGTTCACATACTTTTTCTTGCAACTGTATATTTTTGGAAAACTCAAATTTGTGTAGTAGTCTCTTCCTCTCATATCCTTAATACTGTGTAATGAAAAGGAACTGACTTAATGTAGTCCCCACCTGCACTCTCACAAACTTGTGTTTTTAGCCTACTTATATACTGTAGTTGCTGCTCCCAGACAAATTCAAATCACACTGCTGTTTTCTTCCCCTCTGGATTCCACACTAATTGTATGATTCTACCACCAGATGCTTCTTCACCCAATTACCATCTTCTACCATAAGATGTGTCTTCTGCAAACACATTAGTCTGGCATGGACATATAATTCTGATATAAACACTAGAGATAAGTGAATTTCTAAAAAAATCGATTTGGCTGGTTCGCTGAACTTTCTAAAAAACTATGCTTCGATCTGAATATATTTGCTGCGAATCGCGTGAAAAAACTGCTACTTCCGGGCTACAGAGAGCATAACACGCATAGGGAGTGTGCTGGGGTAGTAAAATAATACAGTGAGTGAGGATGACATGCAGATGACAGTCTGGAAGTGGCGGCAACATGAGGAGGCCACAGAGTAGCACAATGACAGAGTCTGGAGGTGGCAGCAGCATGAGTAGGCCACAGAGTGGAGAGGTGACATAGTGTGGACAAAAGACTGTGGGTACAGATTGTTGAGAAATATGCAGATGGAAAGTTTTCTGTAGAGCTGTACGACGGTAACCTGCAGATTAATGCAGCCCTCAAAAGCAAGTTGGGTTTATCGGTACCAAACCCTAAATTAGATCGTGTGGCGGGTGATCAGTCCAAGACCTTCAAGCAGCAGCAGCAGCATGATACCACAGATTGGCAAGGTGACATATTGTGGAGATGGCATCATGAGTAGGCCACAAAGTGGCAAGGTGACATAGTGTGGAGGTGGATGGCAATACTAGTACTTGCTGAAGATGGTGGGTGAAAGAAGAAGCACTTGGCATCAGATGTTTTGCATCAGGCGGGTAACAGCATCAGAATAGTAGCTGAGGCAGGTAGCCAGAAGAAAACGGTCTCTTTTGTCAAAATGTTGGCGTGGCACCATTAATGATCTAGTCTGATGCATCAGGCATTGGTGTGTGGAAATCCTGGCTGATCCACGCCTGAATCATCTTTACGTAGTGTCCTAATATGTGCATTATGTAGCCACTTTAAACTCTTGCTAAATGTCATATCAAATGTATTGTGGTATCATGCTGTAGTTCCCTTTAACAGGCTGGCAGTGTCATTTACCTTTATTCGCTCCTGGCTGCTGGCACCACTTATATATATATAAATGGGGTGGGGGGGGGAGAGTTAGTTTGTCCGATGTTAATGAAGAGATGAGGAAGTTAATGGAGGAGGTGGAAAAAAAAAAATTCCACCAAAATATTTCAATAGAGATTTTACAGCCTATAAATGCAACGCTTAACGCAGAATACAAGATTTTTTCTGAAGTGAACGGGATGTAGCGGAGGAAGTAGGTACACGATGGAAGAGCAAGACGCAGACCTGCTGCGGTTTCTGTGCTGCAGAATAGTCCCTGTAGTGTTGAGTAAGCAATACTGCAGACAGATGCGGGCTGGTGTGAAGTATTTCGGATTTTTGTGCAGGGTGAGTGCATAGTGTATTCACCTGTATTGGTGCGCCGCCATTATAGACGTCGTCATGTAAGTGTGCAGTGTGTTAAACGTAAATACAAAATTTCAATATTACACAACGTAATTCAGTCTATACCGCAAAAAGTACCTTCCCACATATAACTGCAGCGCTCAATGCTGAATATATCTTGATTTTTGTACAGAAATTCGGCACTAAAGGCTTTACCGCATATATAACTGCAACAGCAAACGCAAAATATTTTTTTCATTTTTCTAATGATATACGTGAATAAAGTTTTTTCAAGATATAAGTGCAGCAGCGTATGACGAATGTATACCGTATATATATTTTTCTAATGATATACGTCATTAAAGGTTTTTCTACATATAAGTGTACCAGTGAATGGCAAATTTATATTTAGTTAAATATTGCATATTTTTCTAGTAGTTTTGAAATAAGGGCAATATACTATTTAGCTCGAAATTACTCCAATACTGCAGTATGTATATATTACACTTTTTTTTAAAGAAACGAGGCCAATATGCCCTTTCACCAGAAATTACTGCAACTGAGCAGTGGGTATATATTACGCTTTTCTTTATTTTAAGTAAACCAGGCCACTATATGCTTTCAACAAAAATTACTGCAACAGAGCAGTATGTATATATTACTCTTATTTTAAGTAAACCAGGCCACTATATGCTTTCAACAAAAATTACTGCAACAGAGCAGTGTGCATATGTTATGCTTTTTTTAGTGAAACAAGGCCAATATACGCTTTCACCAGAAACTACTGCAAATTATTTTAGCGTGAATAACAACAAAAGCGACCTGCATATATATTTCTTATATTGTATTGAAATAGGCCACTAAATGATCACTGCAGTCAACAGCAAAAGTGACCAGCGTATGTATTTATCTTTTTTAACATATATATAAAAGCCACTAAAGGCTTTTCAACAGAGCACTTGCATCCATGACCCCAATAACTAATTGCTGGAATGACAGAGACTGGTATTATGAGACTATCTGGATCCCCATGTAATGTTTCACCGCACTTGCAAATCGCTAGTTTTAACAATGAGGAATTTACTATAATTCTCCCTACTAGCATCTGCACACGTCTATCCCTGACTGTGAAATGATTCCTCCTCTCACTGTCCTTTCCCTGCACTTGTAAATCGCTAGTTTTCACAATGAGGAATCTATACTAATAAAATCCCTATGTGCGTGGTATCCATGCGTGTGTGCCGATTTGTCAAGTGCGCATCCGCGGCACACACTCCACGGACACTACATGTGCGGCATCCTATTGTAATGGCAGCGGGGCCCAATGCAGTCACTGTATTGCAGCGGCCCCGCTCAGTGGAGTAATACTGTGAATAACTGCAATAGTAATAATGATCTTCACTTCTTCACTTACTACATGGTGAGGTAGGAGGCCGGGCGGGCCACAGATCCCCCATAAGCGTCAGCCACAGACCACCCCCATAGCAGTGTCAGCCACAGATCCCCCCATAACAGTGTCAGCCACAGAACCCCCATAACAGTGTCAGTCACAGATCCCCCATAACAGTGTCAGCCATAGATCCCCCATAACAGTGTCAGCCATAGATTCCCCATAACAGTGTCAGCCATAGATACCCATAACAGTGTGCCACCCACAGAGCCCCCATAACAGTTTCAGCCATAGACCCCCATAATAGTCTGTCCTCCACAGATCCCCCCATAACAGTGCCATTCACAGATCCCCCCCATAACAGTAACATCCATAGATCCCCTATAACAGTGTGTCATCCACAGATCCCCTCATAACAGTGCCATCCACAGATCCTCCCCATAACAGTGTCATCCACAGATCCCCCATAACAGTGTGCCATCCACAGATCCCCTATAACAGTGTCAGCCACAGATCCCCCCATAACAGTGCCAGCACTGTTCCAGCGCCCGTTATTGTAACGGGCATAATGTCTAGTTTACTATAATTCTCCCTACTAGCATCTGCACACATGTCTCCCTGACTGTGAAATGATTCCTCCTCTCACTGTCCTTTCCCTTTTTTCATTTGTTTTTTTCGGTTTAGCAATTAGTTTTTCTTTCACTGACACTCTCCCTAGTGCCTGCATACACGTCTGTCCCTGAACAATGCACGAATGGCAACGTCTAAGATGACCGATGTATTTATAGGGCTGTGACATCACCTGGCTGGCTCTTAATTGGCTGCATGCATGACACATGACGCCTTCCCAGAGTTCCTTGCCCCAGTTCTTCACACGTGTAGCCGCCATTTTAGACGCCATTATAAAAAATAAATAAAGTGATTCGTTAACATGAAGCGCAAGGAAATTCGAATTAGTTTAGAATAAAAATTTTCATGAAATTCAGAACGAATTTGACTTTGTCAGCTTCAATTCGCTCATCTCTAATAAACACCGCAATTCTCTTCAATTTTTCCCATTGTCCTCTAAGATTCCATATTGCCCTCTGTTAGCTGACCTGACGTATTAGTCAGCTAACTAATTCCCAGCATGATGCCCCCTAAACTCTCCTTCCTCTGTCAGCCCCTAGAATCCCAGATACAGTACATTCAATTATCTTGGATTCCTATCCATCCAGTCCATAGCCTCTTTTGCTTCAGTAAAAAAGAATGTGTTCTTGTTCCACATAATTTTCCATTTTGCTGGATACAATAAAGGATAAACAATTTCCTGCTCTCTCAACTGTCTTCTACACTCTTTAAATGTGCTTCTGGATATTTGGCCTTGAGGGGCAAAAACCTGGAACAATCGTATATAATTTCCACCCAAGGACAATTTTTTTACAGTATATTGATTCTATACTTCAACACTTTATCCTGATCATCCAAACATCATCTTCACCAGAACTGGCCTTGGTAGTGATCCTGGCGGAAAGGGTCTCAATGGTATTCTGTGTACTCTCTCAATAAAATGCATCCTATTGCTATTTACTATTATACAGCTATTTTTAAACCAGTCCTCCATAAACTCTACAGCATCTCTCCCCCACACTCCATCTGGAAGTCACAATGATTTAACAATAGCACTATGGCAGTGTTTTTCCAAATCTAAAAGCTTATCACTGATATAGCATAGTCCATTTTTTCCTCAGTTGCCACCACTCTCTCCTATTTGTATGTCTATTCGTAAAAATGATATCTGACTTTTCAAGCCATCCATCTACTCTGTTATCTTCCTGTTGTTTACATTAACCTCATCCAGAATTTTTGACAGTGTGTAATTAATATCCTCAGAAAATTCACCAATATTTTTTGCTGGGACCTCCAATTCTTTTACCATTTGTGATAAAAGTGTCAGGGCTGCTGGCCCCACTCCCATCTCCTCACCCTCACAAAAGTGAAAAATGTAAATGATATATCTGCCCTTCTAAATTTATATTCACGAAGAAATCTTTTGAATATAGACTATTACAATAATACACTCAACTCCCTGAGATTATTTTTTACCTAACCAGGTGTTCTGACAAGGTTTTTCTTTACCAGGGAAATAATTATATAGCCATCCACAATAGCTGTCTTTTCAAGTGTCTTTTAGTGTTGTCTAGATTGCCTGTCCTTTCCGTATTTTTAAGATTTTATGTTCCAAATTATTGTTTTTAGCCACCTGTAAAGTTTCTGTTGAATCTCTCTAAAGGGTTTTGTTTTTTTCTAGCCTAATGATGGTCTCCTGTATTTGCATTCACACCCAAATGCAAATTCACTTCTTCAATCCATTCCAAACCCCTTTTCTCTTAAATTTGTTGTGAAAGAATAAGACATGGCACACTAGACCAGGAAATAGTTTGTCAGTCAATTATCCATCAACTTTTTAGTGAACATGAAGGGAATATGCAAAAGTTTGTAACTCCTAAATGGTTTGTGCAATATTTAATTAATTAGTTAATTTTCTTGAATAAAACCTGAAATCTTAAAATACAGTTCAATCATGATTGTTTTGCTTCAAAAATCCTTTGTGGTAGTGCGCAGAGGCTATTATAAATGTTTGGCCACTGTCCAAATCTTTCAAGAACTAACTGTAGATCTCCCCATTTTAACAGATCAACAATATTCTACAGGGTGGCCCACAAAAAAGTAGCCCGCCTCCAGCGATAGTATGACAAGATGAATGAACAAGTGGACAGTTAAAATTACCCACAAAGTCACAAAAGATGCTGAAATTGGTCCCTGTTGATGTCTATGCGTCTTTGGGCACGTTAGAATATGTCTTGAACCTTGATGCTGCAGAAGAAAAAATGTCCTGCTTTTACAACAAGATGGGGCAATATGCCACACCTCACAGATCTCATTGGGACGAGTTAAGAACTGTTTATGGAGCAATTTTTATCTGAGGCGAAATTTAAAACAGAGTGTCCATTAATAATCCACATATCCTGGATGAACTCAAGGAAAACATCACAAACACGAGCCACAGCATTACTGCTGAAGAGCTGCAATCAGTATCAGCCAACATTATCTAACGTGCTCAAAGATGCATAGACCTGAACGCTTGTGACTAGTGGGTAATTAAAAAAAATCCACTTGCTCGTTCATCTTGTCATACTATCGCGTGGAGGTGGGCTACTTTTTTGAGGACCACCCTGCAGTTATATGTGGGTAATGCATATGGAGATCTAACATGAAATATACTGTTTTTAAATATTACAAACAAGTTCTAGGTAAGTTTCAAAAAAGCTTTCAAATGGGAATATAATCAGCTCAACATGCTATAAGTACACAACAGAACTTTGTTTTGCTATCAACTACAAGCCACATGACAGATTATTTTGCAATGAAGACTGTTTATTTAGTCAAGTAGCTGGTAAAATCATTCAAGTAGTAATGTCTATTACTGGCTTCAGGACTCACAAATACAGACCACCACATTTAGGGTACGGCTACACGGTTAGGTTTCTGCATGCAATTTTTGAAGCCAAAATCAGGGGTGTACTATAAAAGGCAAGAAAATATAAAAGACAGATACGACTTCTATCTTTTAATTCACTCCTGCTATTGGCTTCCAAAACTGCATGCACAAGCCTGAACATGTGGCTGTACCCTTAAGTACTCCATATAGACATGTGAAATTTCAATATTTGAGAGTGGTTCTTTCCTGGAGAGTTACCTGACTGTTACTCTTAATCCCTCTGCAAGCATTAGACAGACCCTCCTTGTTCCATAGGGAAAAAAAATTACAAGGAAACACTGTTTCTCCCTATGCATAATTATTAATTCAGTTATTGCAATGAAAAGCGCATGACACAGATTCCTGAAAAAGTTTACATTTTACTGCTAACACTGCCATAAAGCAAATGCATACCTAGGTATGTATTTAATTTCATCTAATATTATATGGTTACATGGCTAATCAGTCATCTAGAATTAATTTAAACATTCTTCCTAATATTTCTCACCTCACAATAGAGACAAACTAGCTTTATTGCAAGAAATTATATGGTTTTAGACTAAGGGGGTCTATATTAGGCGTATTTATGGAGCAGTTTGTGGCACAAAGGTTATTTGCGTCGCAATCTGTGACCTTTCCCCGCTAACGCCACATCTAAAAAAGTGGACATAACATGGGCAGGAAAGGGGACGGACCGGCAGGCCTATGTCAAAGAAGCTAGCTTACAGTTAGACAGGCTCTGGACACACTGGAGTTATGTAGAGGCCAGTGCCTCTTCATAATTTCGGCCGATCCACCGACAGCTATATGTGTTATTAAGACCGGCATCTAAAACACTGGTCTTAATAAATGACCCCCTAAGTTTACACTGGTGTTATGGCAATACTGGAGTGCAGGGCCTGATTAACTTCCCCACCCCCCACGGTGTTGGTACATCTGGCCCACTTTCCATAGATCTTTACTTAATATGAACAATCCCAGAGCCATATACTATACATATTATCAATAACCATAACTGTTCATGCACCTGCATGCTTTGGAATTGCACGTAATTAAAATTTAGCATAGCCACTGAGTTATTCAATAAAATATATCTGTATAGCACCAGCTACATTTTTATTCTTTGACGTGCTCGTTGAGAAGGCCGCACATGCTCAGTTTTATCCTTCAACTGCCTCCTAAGCTGTTATAGGGAGAGCATTAGCTGCAGCAGAAAATACACTTGCCTTGAGCTGTAGTTGTAGTGTCATCTTGATATAAATATAGTAGAGAAATGAATGAGGAGATCTCTGGACCCATCTGAGGTACAGGGCTGGTTCTAGTTTTGTTAGAAAGAGGGTGTCATGTACTATAGGATGTCTGATTTTCTTTTTCTACATTAGACATGGGATAACCCCTTTAAAGGGATTCTGTCACCTCAGTATACACCATTTAAACTTTTAAATCAGTCATGCTCCACAGATTACCTTGAATTGGCTTTGCTGTTCTATACTGTAATCCGTCCAGTAGTTTTGCTCAAAAACGATTTTTATCATTATGCTAATTAATCCTCAAGGTGCCCAGAGGGGCGTTTTCTTCCACTTTGTGTGCCCAATAACGCCCCCTTGTAGTGCCCAAAACTGCCTCTCTACTCAGTAAAACACGCCTTCCTCCTGAATCCATAACCACCCACAGCGTCTCCTCCCTCTCCTCCCCCTCCCTGACGGCCGAGCGAAGTCTCGCGCAGACGCAGTACCCACTGAGGGCTGCGCCAGTGCGATATGCTGGAGACTGAGGGCAGGAGCTTCATCATTGTCACTGGGCATGCGCCGAGCCCAGTGATGTCCGATGAAGCTCCTGGCAAAATGCCAGTATGCATGAGCATTAGTGATGGCTTGAGCATCGCTATGCTCGGCACATGGCTGTACTCGGCCGAGTACCTCATGTGTTTGAGCGGAATGCTCGAGTCTGTGCCCTGCACGTTTGGCGGGTTTTAAGTGGCCAATAAAGGTGCAGGTAAGTACTGCACCCAATGACGCATGTTCGGCTCAGACGTAGTCAGGGAGAGCATCGGGTAGTAAGGGAAAGACAGAGCAGGGAGCGAATTTCAGCAATTTTAGTTACAGAAAGCTTTTCAAAGGCCCAAAAGTCCTTTTAAGGACAACTGTAACCAATACTGTCCTGCCTCAGAAAACACTGTCAGTATTACAAATAGTGATGAGCGGGAGGTGCCATATTCAATTTTGCGGTATTGAATTGAATATTCGTCATTATTCTCTATATCACAAATTTTATATTCGCATATTGCGATTTGAACTTTGAACATTGTATAAATGAAAATTTCCTATTGGGTTGGCTTGGTAGAATTAACGAAGATATCAAATATGGCAGTATATTCTCAATCTTCATTAATTCTACATGGCTGTAAGTTGAATGCACAATGTGAGTAATGTTTGCATTGCGAATTCAACTTCGAGCTGGGTCTCTAATGGGTGGCTTGCTAGAATTGACGAAGATGACGAAGATAACGAAAATAGTGCTATTTTCGTTATCTTCGTCAATTCTAGCAAGCCAACCATTAGGAACTCAGCTCTAAGTTGAATTCGCAATGCGAACATATACTCGCATTGCGAATTCAACTTAGAACTGGGTCCGTCATGGTTGGCTTGCTAGAATTGACTAAGAAGATGACGAATATCGAATATAACTTGTAAAAATGTTACGGACGGGCACTCATATATGAATCATATGGACAGTTCAACACAAAAATTGCATTATTCCATAAAATAACTTTAATAACCCCTAATTACAATAAAACAAACTCATAAGGATTCCACATCAAAAAATTAAAAATATGTCAAGGTAAGGTCAAACCACGGGCCATCAATAGTAATAGTCACTTTTATACTGATGATGTTACCTATGACGGTTGGCACCTGGTTGGTCCTTATGACACAATATGTTTACACTTGTTTCTATTTATACCACATTCAATTGGATCTATCATATGATAAATACAGAATGATTATACAAAATTTTTTGCTTGTATTATATTGTAAAACCTCTATACATAGATGATATTACGTCCGGTTCCCAAAGTTTGTTTGTTAAAAGTATAAATACTTCGCATACAGTGTGTTTTAGCAGCGCTAGTATGCGCACAGTCCTATTCAACTGATACAATCGCCAAGATAATTTTCAAAAGCGCAGTTCCTGTAGATTTCTTCTATAATCTGTGCGTCCCGGCGTTCCTCGTGCGTTCAGTTGGAATCGTGTCACGTGATCGCAGCGGCGGAAGTCCCAAGAGATCGCGACTATGCGCGATTATTATCTATCGGAGATTTGGTGGTATTAGATTCCTTAGTTGCAGTGCACTGCTAGAATGCGGTAATCAGACTTGGGGTGTTATTCTCATCAGGCCAGATGCGTTTCGGGGAGCGCTTTCCCCTTCCTCAGTGGCATCACCTCCTTCAGTCTGTACCGTCTCTTTTATATCTGTGTTGGGAAAAAATCAAGTCCTGGATTGGGCAATCAACTCTTGAAAAGAAAAGAAAAATATAGAATTATTGAGTTTGAAGAAAGAATTTATAATAATGGTTTTAAAACTGTGAGTAAGAGGAGAATGTTTCGGCCAATGTTATACCACATGACATAAGGTAACATCACCAATGAGTGAAGGGTACATTCATATGTAATGATTTTTATTTGTCTTTATTTCCATATATATTATAAAGAAGTCATCAAAACATGATTGCTAGGTAGGAACAAAGGAAACAACAGTATACCTACTAGCTTTATAAATGGGATGTATAAATACAAAATGGACTGTAACGAGTATAAGAAGACATCTAGCGAGAAACCCTTCATGGGGGATTTCTCTCATATGGAGAAGCAAATAATATGAAAAAAAAACGCATATTTTGAAAAAAACGCATAAAAATCGCATTTAAATCGCGTGATGGATTATAATGAAAATTGGATCACTATGTCAGCAAGTGCTTTATGATCATTAGGATCCAATCCAGGACTTGATTTTTTCCCAACACAGATATAAAAGAGGCGGTACAGACTGAAGGAGGTGATGCCACTGAGAAAGGGGAAAGCGCTCCCCGAAACGCATCTGGCCTGATGAGAATAACACCCCAAGTCTGATTACCGCATTCTAGCAGTGCACTGCAACTAAGGAATCTAATACCACCAAATCTTCGATAGATAATAATCGCGTATAGTCGCGATCTCTTGGGACTTCCGCCACTGCGATCACGTGACACGATTCCAACTGAACGCACGAGGAACGCCGGGACGCCGGCAAAGCTGCGGAGAACCATAGATACTAACCCGATTTTTCAAACCATCGGGAAGGGTGGAGGTAAGCCCACTATTAGTGGGAAAACTATTCTAAAACATATCACAACTGAGATGCACAGATTATAGAAGAAATCCACAGGAACTGCGCTTTTGAAAATTATCTTGGCGATTGTATCAGTTGAATGGGACTGTGCGCATACTAGCGCTGCTAAAACACACTGTATGCAAAGTATTTATACTTTTAACAAACAAACTTTGGGAACCGGACGTAATATCATCTATGTATAGAGGTTTTACAATATAATACAAGCAAAAAATTTTGTATAATCATTCTGTATTTATCATATGATAGATCCAATTGAATGTGGTATAAATAGAAACAAGTGTAAACATATTGTGTCATAAGGACCAACCAGGTGCCAAACGTCATAGGTAACATCATCATTATAAAAGTGACTATTACTATTGATGGCCCGTGGTTTGCCCTTATCTTGACATATTTTTAATTTTTTGATGTGGAATCCTTATGAGTTTGTTTTATTGTAATTAGGGGTTATTAAAGTTATTTTATGGAATAACGCAATTTTTGTGTTGAACTGTCCATATGATTCATATATGAGTGCCCGTCCGTAACATTTTTACAAGTTTGACTTTTTTCTTGGAAAGGTGATCCAAGGTGGACGGGAGCACCTGACCTGAGAAAGGGGTAGTGAGCGTCTCTCCATTGTTGAAAGTACAATATCGAATATAGCACTATATTCTTCATTAATCTACACAGCTGCAAGTTGAATTTGCAATGCGACTAATACAAGTTAGATTATTCGCATTGCAAATACAACTTAAGCTAATTTAAGAGATTGTGATTCTCACATCTGACAGTACATTGTAGCATGGGGGCGTTCCCATTGTGATGGGGATGCTCCATGTGCACGGAAATCGGCAGAAGCGGCAACAGGCACTGACTGGAGAGGCCAAGGAATCCTCCGGAGGGGTAAGAACTGCTTTTGGGAAGTGGGAAAGGAACAGGGATAACTAAAATATTCTAAATAGCGAATATATAGCAATATATTCGACATATTTGCGAATTTTCGAGGTGCCGATATTCGCGATTAAAATTCGCTTTTTGAATATTTGCGCTCAGCGCTAATTAAAAATTCCAATAATCTGGTCATCATTAGTTTTGAGCGAACAGTTCGAGCATCGTTCGGGTTCGTACCGAATTTTGGGGTGTCCGGGACCCAAACCCGGACATTTTCAAAAAAGTTCGGGTTCGGGTCTGTAGTTCGGCGATTTCTGCCCGCTTTCTGAAGGGCTGCAAAGCAGCCAATCAGCTAGCGTTTTACTTCTTGCCCTAAGAGCCCATCACAACCATGACTACTAATGGCATGGCTGTGATTGGCCAAGTGCAGCATGTGACCCAGCCTCTATTTAAGCTGGAGTCACGTAGCGCCGCACATCACACTGCTCTGATTAGTGTAGGGAGAGAACGCAGCTTCTGTCAGGGCGAGATTAGGCAGGTTAAAGTCAGCAACAGCACCTAATTGAGTGATCGATCTACACCTGAGAATCATTGAACTTCTGCTAGTTACTTGCTCGCTGGTTTTTAGGCTGCACAGAACGTTTTTCTGTCACTTATTTTCTGGGTTGATCGGCGGCCATTTTGTGACTTGTGGTGCACCAGAAGAAGCTGCCACCAAGTCCATCAATCCATCAATACTAGTTTTTTTTTTGCTATATCCTACATCAGGGGCTTGGCTGTGCTAATTGTCACCCCTAGAAACTCAGGATAGCAATTTCTATATTTTATTAAGGGGTTAAATACAATTGCCCAAATACCAATCCCCTAAATCTGGTGTTCCAGCTTTGGCTAGACAAGTATAATACTGTCTGCTGTCTGGCAAAGGATAGATTATTTTCTGGGGTGAAATTCAATTGCCAAAATAGCAATACCATAAATCAGTGGTTTCAGCTGTGGCTGGCAAAATAGAATAGTGTCCGCCAAAACATATATTTTGTTCTGGGGTGAAATTAATCTGGCAAAATAGCAATACCCTGAATCTGGTGTCCCAGCAGTTGCAGGCCAGATTTCATAGTGTCCGCTAAAACATATATTTTGTTCTGGGGTGAAATTAATCTGGCAAAATAGCAATACCCTGAATCTGGTGTCCCAGCAGTTGCACGCTAGATTTCATAGTGTCTGCCAAAACATATATTTTGTTCTGGGGTGAAATTAATCTGGCAAAATAGCAATACCCTGATTCTGGTGTCCCAGCTGTTGCAGGCCACGTTTCATAGTGTCCGCCAAAACATAAATTTTGTTCTGGGGTGAAATTCAATTCCTAAAATAGCAATACCATAAATCAGTGGTTTCAGCTGTGGCTGGCAAAATAGAATAGTGTCCGCCAAAACATATATTTTGTTCTGGGGTGAAATTAATCTAGCAAAATAGCAATACCCTGAATCTGGTGTCCCAGAAGTTGCAGGCCAGATTTCATAGTGTCCACTGAAACATATATTTTGTTCTGGGGTGAAATTCAATTCCTAAAATAGCAATACCATAAATCAGTGGTTTCAGCTGTGGCTGGCAAAATAGAATAGTGTCTGCCAAAACATATATTTTGTTGTGGGGTGAAATTAATCTGGCAAAATAGCAATACCCTGAATCTGGTGTCCCAGGAGTTGCAGGCCAGATTTCATAGTGTCCACTAAAACATATATTTTGTTCTGGGGTGAAATTAATCTGGCAAAATAGCAATACCCTGAATCTGGTGTCCCAGCAGTTGCAGGCCAGATTTCATAGTGTCTGCTAAAACATATATTTTGTTCTGGGGTGAAATTAATCTTGCAAAATAGCAATACCCTGAATCTGGTGTCCCAGCAGTTGCAGGACAGATTTCATAGAGTCTGCTAAAACATATATTTTGTTCTGGCTTGAAATTCAATTCCTAAAATAGCAATACCATAAATCAGTGGTTTCAGCTGTGGCTGGCAAAATAGAATAGTGTCCGCCAAAACATATATTTTGTTCTGGGGTGAAATTCATCTGGCAAAATAGCAATACCCTGAATCTGGTGTCCCAGCAGTTGCAGGCCAGATTTCATAGTGTCTGCTAAAACATATATTTTGTTCTGGGGTGAAATTAATCTGGCAAAATAGCAATACCCTGAATCTGGTGTCCCAGCAGTTGCAGGCCAGATTTCATAGTGTCCGCTAAAACATATATTTTGTTCTGGGGTGAAATTAATCTGGCAAAATAGCAATACCCTGAATCTGGTGTCCCAGCAGTTGCAGGACAGATTTCATAGTGTCCGCTAAAACATATATTTTGTTCTGGGGTGAAATTAATCTTGCAAAATAGCAATACCCTGAATCTGGTGTCCCAGCAGTTGCAGGTCAGATTTCATAGTGTCTGGTAAAACATATATTTTGTTCTGGGGTGAAATTCAATTTCTAAAATAGCAATACCATAAATCAGTGGTTTCAGCTGTGGCTGGCAAAAAAGAATAGTGTCCGCCAAAACATATATTTTGTTCTGGGGGGAAATTAATCTTGCAAAATAGCAATACCCTGAATCTGGTGTCCCAGCAGTTGCAGGCCAGATTTCATAGTGTCCGCTAAAACATATATTTTGTTCTGGGGTGAAATTAATCTGGCAAAATAGCAATACCCTGAATCTGGTGTCCCAGCAGTTGCAGGCCAGATTTCATAGTGTCTGCTAAAACATATATTTTGTTCTGGGGTGAAATTAATCTGGCAAAATAGCAATACCCTGAATCTGGTGTCCCAGCAGTTGCAGGCCAGATTTCATAGTGTCCGCTAAAACATATATTTTGTTCTGGGGTGAAATTAATCTGGCAAAATAGCAATACCCTGAATCTGGTGTCCCAGCAGTTGCAGGCCAGATTTCATAGTGTCTGCTAAAACATATATTTTGTTCTGGGGTGAAATTAATCTGGCAAAATAGCAATACCCTGAATCTGGTGTCCCAGCAGTTGCAGGCCAGATTTCATAGTGTCCGCTAAAACATATATTTTGTTCTGGGGTGAAATTAATCTTGCAAAATAGCAATACCCTGAATCTGGTGTCCCAGCAGTTGCAGGCCAGATTTCATAGTGTCCGCTAAAACATATATTTTGTTCTGGGGTGAAATTATCTGGCAAAATAGCAATACCCTGAATCTGGTGTCCCAGCAGTTGCAGGCCAGATTTCATAGTGTCCGCTAAAACCTATATTTTGTTCTGGGGTGAAATTAATCTGGCAAAATAGCAATACCCTGAATCTGGTGTCCCAGCAGTTGCAGGCCAGATTTCATAGTGTCTGCTAAAACATATATTTTGTTCTGGGGTGAAATTAATCTTGCAAAATAGCAATACCCTGAATCTGGTGTCCCAGCAGTTGCATGACAGATTTCATAGTATCTGCTAAAACAGGTATTTTCTTCTGGGGTGAAATTCTATTCCTAAAATAGCAATACCATAAATCAGTGGTTTCAGTTGTGGCTGGCAAAATAGAATAGTGTCCGCCAAAACATATATTTTGTTCTGGGGTGAAATTAATCTGGCAAAATAGCAATACCCTGAATCTGGTGTCCCGGCAGTTGCAGGCCAGATTTCATAGTGTCCGCTAAAACATATATTTTGTTCTGGGGTGAAATTCAATTCTTAAAATAGCAATACCATAAATCAGTGGTTTCAGCAGTGGCTGGCAAAATAGAATAGTGTCCGCCAAAACATATATTGAAATCAATACATTGGGCCAAATATTTTTTTCCTTATTGTGGTGCTTGGTGAACGGTAACAATGAGGAAAACATCTAGTAAGGGACGCGGACGCGGTCGTGGTGGTGTTAGTGGACCCTCTGGTGCTGGGAGAAGACATGGCCATTCTGCCACAGCCACACGTCCTAGTGAACTAACTACCTCAAGTTCCAGTACCCACCAGAATTTACAGCGATATTTGGCGGGGCCCAATGCCGTTTTAAGGATGGTAAGGCATGAGCAGGTACAGGCGCTAGTCAATTGGGTGGCCGACAGTAGATACAGAACGTTCACAACATTATCTCCCACCCAGTCTTCTGCAGAAAGCGCACAGGTGGCACCTGAAAACCAAGCCCATCGGTCTGTCACATCACCCCCATGCATATCAGGGAAACTGTCTGAGCCTCAAGTTATGCAGCAGTCTCTTATGCTGTTTGAAGACTCTGCTGGCTGGGTTTCCCAAGGGAATCCGCCTAGCCCTTCCCCAGTGGTGGAAGACATAGAATGCACTGATGCACAACCACTGATGTTTCCTGATGATGAGGACATGGGAATACCACCTCATCGGAGTCCGCACGTCTCTGATGATGACGAAACACAGGTGCCAACTGCTGCGTCTTTCTGCAGTGTGCAGACCGAACAGGAGGTCAGGGAGAAAGACTGTGTGGAAGACGATGCAGGGGACCATGAGGTCCTAGACCCCACATGGAATGAAGGTCGTGCCACTGACTTTCATAGTTCAGAGGAAGAGGCAGTGGTGAGACTGAGCCAACAGCGTAGCAAAAGAGGAAGTAGGGGGCAAAAGCAGAACAGCCGCCGCCAAGAGAGTTCGCCTGATACTGGCAACCGCCACCAGGGACTGAGCACCCCAAAGGCAGCTTCAAGGAGTTCCCTGGCATGGCACTTCTTTAAACAATGTGCTGACGACAAGACCCGAGTGGTTTGCACGCTGTGCCATCAGATCCTGAAGCGAGGCATTAACGTCCTGAACCTTAGCACAACCTGCATGACCAGGCATCTACATGCAAAGCATGAACTGCAGTGGAGTAAACACCTTAAAAGCAAGGAACTCACTCTGGCTCCCCCTGCTCCCTCTTCTGCTGCTGCCTCGGCCTTTTCTTCCGCCTCGGGAGGAATGTTGGCACCTGCCGCCCGCCAAACAGAGGATGTGCCACCGACACCACCACCTGCGTCACCAAGCATCTCCACCATGTCACACGGCAGCGTTCAGCTCTCCATCTCACAAACCTTGGAGAGAAAGCCTAAATTCCCACCTAGCCACCCTCAAGCCCTGGGCCTGAATGCCAGCATTTCTAAACTACTGGCCTTTGAAATGCTGTCATTCAGGCTGGTGGACACAGACAGCTTCAAACAGCTGATGTCCATGGCTGTCCCACAGTATGTTGTCCCCAGCCGCCACTACTTCTCCAAGACAGCCGTGTCTTCCCTGTACAACCAAGTATCCGATAAAATCAAGTGTGCACTGCGCAACGCCATCTGTGGCAAGGTCCACCTAACCACAGATACGTGGACCAGTAAGCACGGCCAGGGACGCTATATCTCCCTAACTTCACACTGGGTAAATGTAGTGGCGGCTGGGCCCCAGGCGGAGAGTTCCTTGGCACATGTCCTTCCGCCGCCAAGGATCGCAGGGCATCATTCTTTGCCTCCTGTAGCCTCCTCCTCCTACTCGGCTTCCTCCTCCTCTGCTTCCACCAGCTCATCCAGTCAGCCACACACCTTCACCACCAACTTCAGCACAGCCCGGGGGAAACTCATATGTTTGGGGGACAGGCCCCACACCGCACAGGAGTTGTGGCGGGATATTGAACAACAGACCGACCAGTGGTTGCTGCCGGTGGGCCTCAAGCCTGGCCTGGTGGTGTGCGATAATGGGCGAAATCTCGTCGCAGCTCTGGGACTAGCCGGTTTGACGCACATCCCTTGCCTGGCGCATGTGCTAAATTTGTTGGTGCAGAAGTTCATTCACAACTTCCCCGACATGTCAGAGCTGCTGCATAAAGTGAGGGCCGTCTGTGCGCGCTTCCGGCGTTCACATCTTGCCACTGCTCGCCTGTCTGCGCTACAGCGGAACTTCGGCCTTCCCGCTCACCGCCTCATATGCGACGTGCCCACCAGGTGGAACTCCACCTTGCACATGCTGGAGAGACTGTGCGAGCAGCAGCAGGCCATAGTGGAGTTTCAGGTGCAGCACGCACGCGTCAGTGGCACTGCAGAACAGCACCACTTCACCACCAATGATTGGGCCTCCATGCGAGACCTGTGTGCCCTGTTGCGCTGTTTCGAGTACTCCACCAACATGGCCAGTGGCGATGACACTGTTATCAGCGTTACAATACCACTTCTATGTCTCCTTGAGAAAACGCTTAGGGCGATGATGGAAGAGGAGGTGGCCCAGGAGGAGGAGGAGGAGGATGAGGGGTCATTTTTAGCACTTTCAGGCCAGTCTGTTAGAAGTGGCTCAGAGGGAGGTTTTTTGCAACAGCAGAGGCCAGGTACAAATGTGGCCAGCCAGGGCCCACTACTGGAGGACGAGGAGGATGAGGAGGAGGTGGAGGAGGATGAGGATGAAGCAGGTTCACAGCGGGGTGGCACCCGACACAGCTCAGGCCCATCACTGGTGCGTGGCTGGAGGGATACGGAGGACGATGACGATACGCCTCCCACAGAGGACAGCTTGTCCTTACCTCTGGGGAGCCTGGCACACATGAGCGACTACATGCTGCAGTGCCAGCGCAACGACAGCAGAGTTGCTCACATTTTAACGTGTGCGGACTACTGGGTTGCCACCCTGCTGGATCCCCGGTACAAAGACAATGTGCCCACCTTACTTCCTGCACTGGAGCGTGATAGGAAGATGCGCGAGTACAAGCGCACGCTGGTAAAGGCGCTCCTGAGAGCATTCCCAAATGTCACAGGGGAACAGGTAGAAGCCCAAGGCGAAGGCAGAGGAGGAGCAAGAGGTCGCCAACGCAGCAGTGTCACAGCCAGCTCTTCTGAGGGCAGGGTTAGCATGGCAGAAATGTGGAAAAGTTTTGTCTCCACGCCACAGCTAACTGCACAACCACCTGATATGGAATGTGTTAGCAGGAGGCAGCATTTCACTAACATGGTTGAACAGTACGTCTGCACACCCCTCCACGTACTGACTGATGGTTCAGCCCCATTCAACTTCTGGGTCTCCAAATTGTCCACGTGGCCAGAGTTAGCATTTTATGCCTTGGAGGTGCTGGCCTGCCCGGCGGCCAGCGTTTTGTCTGAACGTGTATTCAGCACGGCAGGGGCGTCATTACTGACAAGCGCAGCCGCCTGTCCACAGCCAACGTGGACAAGCTGACGTTCATAAAAATGAACCAGGCATGGATCCCACAGGACCTGTCCCTCCCTTGTGCAGAATAGACATTTATAACTGCCTCCCCTCAAACATGTATTCTTGTACTCCGGGGCACTTCTTTATTGAATTCTCATTTTTAACTTTACCATGATCTTGCGGTGCAACCCAAAGTTGAATGAACCTCTCCTCTGTCTGGGTGCTGGGGCCGAAATAACTGAAAGTGGCCTTCTCCAGTGGTGGGTGATATGACGCATGATTCCTTGCTGTGGGACCTCTCTCCTCTGTCTGGGTGCTGGGCCGAAATAACTGAAAGTGGCCTTCTCCGGTGGTGGTTGATATGACCCATGATTCCTTGCTGTGGGACCTCTCTCCTCTGTCTGGGTGCTGGGCCGAAATAACTGAAAGTGGCCTTCTCCGGTGGTGGTTGATATGACGCATGATTCCTTGCTGTGGTACCTCTCCCCTCTGTCTGGGTGCTGGTCCCAAATAAATGAGAGTGGCCTTCTCCGGTGGTGGTTGATATGACGCATGATTCCTTGCTGTGGGACCTCTCTCCTCTGTCTGGGTGCTGGTCCGAAATAAATGAGAGTGGCCTTCTCCGGTGGTGGTTGATATGACGCATGATTCCTTGCTGTGGGACCTCTCTTCTCTGTCTGGGTGCTGGTCCGAAATAAATGAGAGTGGCCTTCTCTGTTGGTGGTTGATATGACGCATGATTCCTTGCTGTGGGACCTGTATCCTCTGTCTGGGTGCTGGTCCCAAATAAATGAGAGTGGCCTTCTCCGGTGGTGGTTGATATGAAGCCTTATTCCTTGCTGTGGGACCTCTATCCTCTGTCTGGATGCTGGTCCCAAATAAATGAGAGTGGCCTTCTCCGGTGGTGGTTGATATGAGGCATAATTCCTTGCTGTGGGACCTCTCTCCCCTGTCTGGGTGCTGGGCCAAAATAAATGAGAGTGGCCTTCTCCGGTGGTGGTTGATATGACGCATGATTCCTTGCTGTGAGACCTCTCTCCTCTGTCTGGGTGCTGGGCCGAAATAACTGAAATTGGCCTTCTCCTGTGGTGGTTGATATGACGCATGATTCCTTGCTGTGTGACCTGTATCCTCTGTCTGGGTGCTGGTCCCAAATAAATGAGAGTGGCCTTCTCCGGTGGTGGTTGATATGACGCATGATTCCTTGCTGTGGGACCTCTCTCCTCTGTCTGGGTGCTGGGCCAAAATAAATGAGAGTGGCCTTCTCCGTTGGTGGTTGATATGACGCATGATTCCTTGCTGTGGGACCTGTATACTCTGGGTGCTGGTCCGAAATAAATGAGAGTGGCCTTCTCCAGTGGTGGGTGATATGACGCATGATTCCTTGCTGTGGGACCTCTCTCCTCTGTCTGGGTGCTGGTCCCAAATAAATGAGAGTGGCCTTCTCCGGTGGTGGTTGATATGACGCATGATTCCTTGCTGTGGGACCTCTCTCCTCTGTCTGGGTGCTGGGCCAAAATAAATGAGAGTGGCCTTCTCCGTTGGTGGTTGATATGACGCATGATTCCTTGCTGTGGGACCTGTATACTCTGGGTGCTGGTCCGAAATAAACGAGAGTGGCCTTCTCCAGTGGTGGTTGATATGACGCATGATTCCTTGCTGTGAGACCTCTCTCCTCTGTCTGGGTGCTGGGCCGAAATAACTGAAATTGGCCTTCTCCTGTGGTGGTTGATATGACGCATGATTCCTTGCTGTGTGACCTGTATCCTCTGTCTGGGTGCTGGTCCCAAATAAATGAGAGTGGCCTTCTCCGGTGGTGGTTGATATGACGCATGATTCCTTGCTGTGGGACCTCTCTCCTCTGTCTGGGTGCTGGGCCAAAATAAATGAGAGTGGCCTTCTCCGTTGGTGGTTGATATGACGCATGATTCCTTGCTGTGGGACCTGTATACTCTGGGTGCTGGTCCGAAATAAATGAGAGTGGCCTTCTCCGGTGGTGGTTGATATGAAGCCTTATTCCTTGCTGTGGGACCTCTATCCTCTGTCTGGATGCTGGTCCCAAATAAATGAGAGTGGCCTTCTCCGGTGGTGGTTGATATGACGCATGATTCCTTGCTGTGGGACCTCTCTCCCCTGTCTGGGTGCTGGGCCAAAATAACTGAGAGTGGCCTTCTCCGGTGGTGGTTGATATGACGCATGATTCCTTGCTGTGAGACCTCTCTCCTCTGTCTGGGTGCTGGGCCGAAATAACTGAAATTGGCCTTCTCCTGTGGTGGTTGATATGACGCATGATTCCTTGCTGTGTGACCTGTATCCTCTGTCTGGGTGCTGGTCCCAAATAAATGAGAGTGACCTTCTCCGGTGGTGGTTGATATGACGCATGATTCCTTGCTGTGGGACCTCTCTCCTCTGTCTGGGTGCTGGGCCAAAATAAATGAGAGTGGCCTTCTCCGTTGGTGGTTGATATGACGCATGATTCCTTGCTGTGGGACCTGTATACTCTGGGTGCTGGTCCGAAATAAATGAGAGTGGCCTTCTCCAGTGGTGGGTGATATGACGCATGATTCCTTGCTGTGGGACCTCTCTCCAATTGTACGGTGTTCATTTTAGGACATGGTCAGATATCAGAGTCAACTATCAAAATAATGCCAATGTGACACCTGACACCTGACTCCTGACACCTGACACCTGACTCCTGACTCCTGACACCTGACTCCTGACTCCTGACACCTGACTCCTGACACCTGACTCCTGACACCTGACTCCTGACTCCTGACTCCTGACACCTGACTCCTGACTCCTGACACCTGACTCCTGACACCTGACACCTGACTCCTGACTCCTGACACCTGACACCTGACTCCTGACTCCTGACACCTTACACCTGACCCCTGACTGAATTGAAGTTATGTGTGACCGCTGATATCTAACTACTGACAAAGTCAGGTCAGCCTCACTATTAACTTTAGTTTCATCCTTCTTTTCATACACTGAAAGGCATAGATGAATAAAATGCCAAGTAAACCTTAACTGAACTTATAGCTCAGTGGTAGTGCATGTGTCTTGTGATTAGAACCTTGGGGTTCAAATCCCCTTCCAGCTCTTAAAAAAACTTACTTTTATTAAACTGTAGATATGAGGCAAATTGACGTCATGTGCGACCGCTGATATCTGACTACTGACAAAGTCAGGTGTCAGGGGTCATCCCCACTATTAACTTTAGTTTCATCCTTCTTTTCATACACTGAATGGCATAGATGAATAAAATGCCAAGTAAACCTTAACTGATCTTATAGCTCAGTGGTAGTGCATCTGTCTCATGATTTGAACCTTAGGGTTCAAATCCCCTTCCAGCCCTTAAAAAAAATTACTTTTATTAAACTGTAGATATGTGGCAAATTGAAGTCATGTGCGACCGCTGATATTTGACTACTGACAAAGTCAGGTGTCAGGGGTCAGCCTCACCATTAACTTTAGTTTCATCCTTCTTTTCATACACTGAATGGCATAGATGAATAAAATGCCAAGTAAACCTTAACTGATCTTATAGCTCAGTGGTAGTTTGTATGTTTGGCGTCCAAAGACCATAGGTTCAAATCCCCTTTGCTGTCTAAACCTGACTAAAATTATGAGCTTGGAATTTTCTTTTTTTTACATTAAACAGGTGACAAGGAGTACTGTAAGTAGTCCTTTTTTATTTTATTAAAGATTAAATGGGCAGCACCATTGTAAAGTGGGCACTAATTTAATGTACAATACAATGAAGTATTAAAGGGGATTTGAACCTATGGTCTTTGGACGCAAAACATACAAACTACCACTGAGCTATAAGATCAGTTAAGGTTTACTTGGCATTTTATTCATCTATGCCATTCAGTGTATGAAAAGAAGGATGAAACTAAAGTTAATGGTGAGGCTGACCCCTGACACCTGACTTTGTCAGTAGTCAGATATCAGCGGTCGCACATGACTTCAATTTGCCACATATCTACAGTTTAATAAAAGCAATTTTTTTAAGGGCTGGAAGGGGATTTGAACCCTAAGGTTCTAATCACAAGACAGATGTACTACCACTGAGCTATAAGATCAGTTAAGGTTTACTTGGCATTTTATTCATCTATGCCATTCAGTGTATGAAAAGAAGGATGAAACTAAAGTTAATGGTGAGGCTGACCCCTGACACCTGACTTTGTCAGTAGTCAGATATCAGCGGTCGCACATGACTTCAATTTGCCACATATCTACAGTTTAATAAAAGCAATTTTTTTTAAGGGCTGGAAGGGGATTTGAACCCTAAGGTTCTAATCACAAGACAGATGTACTACCACTCAGCTATAAGATCAGTTAAGGTTTACTTGGCATTTTATTCATCTATGCCATTCAGTGTATGAAAAGAAGGATGAAACTAAAGTTAATAGTGGGGCTGACCCCTGACACCTGACTTTGTCAGTAGTCAGATATCAGCGGTCACACATAACTTCAATTCAGTCAGGGGTCAGGAGTCAGGAGTCAGGAGTCAGGAGTCAGGAGTCAGGTGTCAGGAGTCAGGTGTCAGGAGTCAGGAGTCAGGTGTCAGGAGTCAGGAGTCAGGTGTCAGGAGTCAGGAGTCAGGAGTCAGGTGTCAGGAGTCAGGAGTCAGGTGTCAGGAGTCAGGAGTCAGGTGTCAGGTGTCAGGAGTCAGGTGTCAGGAGTCAGGAGTCAGGAGTCAGGTGTCAGGAGTCAGGAGTCAGGAGTCAGGTGTCAGGAGTCAGGAGTCAGGTGTCAGGAGTCAGGAGTCAGGAGTCAGGTGTCAGGAGTCAGGAGTCAGGAGTCAGGAGTCAGGTGTCAGGTGTCAGGTGTCAGGAGTCAGGTGTCAGGTGTCAGGTGTCACATTGGCATTATTTTGATAGTTGACTCTGATATCTGACCATGTCCTAAAATGAACACCGTACAATTGATATTGGTTAATTTTTATTTATTTTATTTTAATTCATTTCCCTATCCACATTTTTTTGCAGGGGATTTACCTTCGTTCTGCTGCCTTTGGCCCTTTCCTGGACTATTTTATAGCCTTTTTAGTGCCTAAAAGTTCGTGTCCCCATTGACTTCAATGGGGTTAGGGTTCGGGATAAAGTTCGGGTCGAGTTCGAATCCCGAACCCGAACATTTTCGGGAAGTTCGGCCGAACTTCTCGAACCCGAACATCCAGGTGTTCGCTCATGTCTAGTGATAACCGCTAAGCAAAAGTTCACCACCACATTCACCAAAAGTCTAATTAGGTAGTAGCATTAAAAGTTCATAGAAGTCCATGAAAGTCCACAGTACTCAATGTGAGCCTTTGATTTCTCAGCTTGAGAGGCTCTATTGATCCCAGATGTAGTATAGTTTAGTATTCTCAAAGTTGCATATAAGGAAACTGTCTTGCTGTCTATCACTATCTTACAGTCCTTTCATTATCCCTGTATCACCATAATACAATGCAGCACCATCCTTTGCTTAACCTAAAGCAGTACCTGTTTGTGTGAGGATCACGGCTCCGCTGACTACCAGTGGCGTCCCACGTGATTGAGCCGCATGGAGTGCCTTACCTCTTCTGGCGCTGCTGCTAGGGACCTGTGCTATGTCGGGGTATCGCTGCCCAGTGCGTCCTCCGGTATGGTGACAGGGTCAGGAGCGCTCCTGCAGGTATGAAGCTTGTTCCGTTGCGGGGGTCTTTTGCACCAAACGCGTTTCGGGACCAGCGCGTCCCTTCCTCAGTGGTGGAAGGGACGCGCTGGTCCCGAAACGCGAGATTGCTCCAAAATTTTCCATCTGACAAAGCGGTCGGCAGAGTCCGTACTTCCTTAGGCAACCGAGGAAGGGAGACAAGGGGAACACACAGCAGGTCCAACAAAGGCAGGGCAACACTCTCCAAGGCATGGGACACTTTCATGACACCCCACCACAACCTCACCCTGAAGTGCGGCCTGGTGGAACAAAGAGTGAAAAGCTTTTGAAGATGGTGAAGGAATACATCGCAGACCGTGTCAGCATCCTAAATGATCTCTCAGTGCCTTACAACTACTGAGTGTCCAAGATGGACACGTCGCGCGAACTTGAGCTCTACGCCTTGGAGGTACTGGCCTGCTCTGCTGCCAGCGTTTTGTCTGAGTGTGTATTTAGTGCTGCTGGTGGCATTATAACTGATAAGCGTATCCGCTTGTCCACTGGCAATGCTGACAGGTTGACTCAGATAAAAATGAGTCAACCTGCACCTCCACCAGAGGAGAGCTGATGATGAACATAAAGGCAATTTAAATGTATTGTTTATAATGTACTCAATCTACTGTAGTGTATTCCCATGCACCATTTCCGCCACAAAAAAAGTGTGTATGGTTGAATCTTGTTTTCTCCTCCTCCTCCTCCTCATCCAGATTGTATATATTCCCTCCACTACAATTTTTAAAGAGGGTCAGCTCACCAGCAGGCCCGAAACCATAATATTTTAGAGGGTCAGCTCACCAGCAGGACCTCACCCATAATGATTTAGAGGGTCAGCTCACCAGCAGGCAATCAACTATAATGTTTTAGAGGGTCAGCTCACCAGCAGGCCCAAAACCATAATGTTTTAGAGGGTGATCTCTCCAGCAGGCCCTCAACCATAATGTTTTAGAGGGTCAGCTCACCAGCAGACCCGAAACCATAATGTTTTATGCGGTCAGCTCACCAGCAGACCCTCAACCATAATGTTTTAGAGGGTCAGCTCACCAGCAGGCCCTCAACCATAATGTTTTACAGGGTCAGCTCACCAGCCGCCCCTTGCCCGTAATGTTTTAGAGGGTCACCAGCAGGCCCTTGCTCCAAATGTTTTTGAGGGTCACCAGCAGGCCACCAATCATAATTTTTCAAGGGTGTGTATGATGCCCTCATTTATGTGTAATAAAAGGTGTATTGTAGTGCCAGTTCTGTGTAATTTTTGGCAGCCCTTTCACTTAGTGTATAGGCTTAATGAGTGTAGGAGTCCCACTACCTAAACAATTGTACCGCAATTGGAACAGGGCCCTCCTTTATGTGATACACGGCACGATATTTAGGACAATTACTGGCAACAAGTGTTCGCAGGAACTCTCATTGTGATATCTAGCAGTATAATCGTGCAGCTGATCAGCCGATAAACAAGGAATCACTCATTTGTCGGCTGATTTGCATTTATTTTTTGGGGGATGAAAGATGTACAATTATTGTCAGCACATCTCACTGTGTAATCAGGAATGTGCTACCAATAATCGATAGAAGTGAATGAGGGAGGAATGACTGTGGTAGCGATCATTCCTCCCCAGTCACTTTGCATTAGCCTGTTTAATAGGCTGATTCAAACAATCACTGAAATAGTGTGATGTGACAATGCGGCCACCAGACCAAAAAAGGTTGTGCACCCCTGCTCTAGAGGGAGTAGAATGTAACAATGGCAGTTGGCAGTTGGCAACAGCCAGCGTGCAGTGCGTCTGACTACGTACCTCAGTCGAGTTGCACGCGGGGCTCCTCCTCTTCGCTGCAGGCTCCGGACCCGCTTTCCTGTGCTGTCACAGGCTACAACAGCTTCTGTTGTATCTTGTAGGAGCCGCAGGCATCCTGGTACCTTAAGGGTTAATGCACGCCCCTGATTCTGCCCTCTCTCCAATCCTGGCCAGGCACCACCTTTATAAGGGGGCTTCCCCCTTCCTGCAATGCCTGAGCAATATTGTACTTCCTACAGCTAAGGCTCCTGTTGTTCCTGCATTCGATATCCTGCTTATGACCTCTGCCTGTATCCTGACCTCGTCTCTGCTTGATCCTCTTGTACCTCGCTGCTCTCAAGTTAAAGACCCGGACTGTCGACCATGCCTCTGTCTGCTGTGCAGATCGTTACACCAGCTCCACCTGGACTAACTCAGCTCTGCTGTTCTCACAGCACTAGCTCTGCTATACCGCTTGTTCAGCTCAGCATTATCCTGCGGCTGTCTGCTATATTGCCTGTTCCCCGGTGCTAGCATCGGGGCTTTCTGGCCTGCCCGGTCAGCTGCCACTTAACCGGGACCACTCTTGCGGTAGCGGCCTGGTGTCTCCCCTGCAGCTGAGTCCAGCTTCCGCATCCTGGAGCGGGATAAAGGGTGAAAACCAGGGGGACACTCAGACTCCGCTCCCAAGTTTGGCCCAAAGCCAAACCGGTAAGTGGCACAGGGGGTCCACACCCGCTGATCCGTTACATAGAACAGTCTTGGTCCAATTAATTTCAAGGCCCCACATAATACCAAATTTCCCTACACTATATATAAGCCTTGGTGTCTTAGGTGTATCACTCAAGTAAAACAAGATATCATCAGCGTATAAAGAAACTTTCCCAACACTAGCATCAATACCAAAACTCATTTTAAAACTATCCCGTCTGATCATTAAAGCCAAAGGTTCCAAAAACAAATCAAATAATAAAGGCGATAACGAGCAACCCTGACACATACACACATTTCTTGATAGTTTGACAGAGGGGGTTAATACTCCGTTGAGATTATTTCAAGCAGTAGGGCTTCCACACAATAATTTGATCATACTAATAAAATACTCCCCAAACCTAAAGCGTCTCAACGTTTGCCAAAGGAATCCCCATTCCACCCTATCAAAAGACTTAGAAGCGTCCAATGACAGAATGGAGTGCACATCCACACACCCCCCCCCCCCCGGTCCCTGACCACTTGCATGTTTGTGAAGAGACACCAGATATTATGGTGCGTGCATACTCTTCTTAGGGATTGATCAGGGTGAACAATAGTCTCAATAACACCCCTTAGTCTGGTAGCCAAAACCTTGGCTATAAGCTTAATATCCATATTGAGCAATTAAATGGGCCTATACGAGTGGACATCAAGACAATATTGGCCTCCACCATAGATGTGGGCAATATTCCCATTGTCATTGAATCTTTAATAACCTCCAACAGACCAGGTAGCAACACCCCTGGTATCTCATGTAAACTTGAAATGGTATACCATCGGAGCCCGGGGAGGAGTTGCCCAGGGTCAGCGCTAAGGCTTCTTGTAGATCGGACAAAGATATCGATAAATCTAGAGCCTGCCTTTGCTCTGCAGATAATTGTGGAAAGGTAATAGAATAATAGTATCTAAATATTTTTTTCATACCCTCCTCTGTAACCTTACTTTCAGTTCTATATAACTTTGAGAAATATCTGAAAAAAATAAATAATTTTTTTTTAGATCATAAACAATACTACCCTCAGGGGATCTCAATGCTAAAAGCAGCTATTAACTTACCGGGTTTACCTGAATCACAGAAGGTCTTATAGCCAGCAAACAAAACCCTTTGTTGAGCTTTGATATAAAAAATCTCTATATGCCTGTTGAGCTTTTATCATATTTTCTCTATTCTCATTTGTTTGACACTCAAAGTATATTTGTTCTTTCTTTTTAGCTTCATTCCTTAATTAGTTTTTCCTAACAAAGTAATTATGTAGTCTTATAGAATCTCCCTAATAGAAGCTTTCAAGGCATCCCAAAGATAAGACAACCGCACAGATCCATAATTGATATTCCATAGTGATAGAATCTAATCCTGGATCACATAATCGTTATCAATTATATTCATCTAATGAGAATTTATTCTCATAGATCTAGAACTACCGCCACCTTGGCCTAGGTTGAGGTCTATCACTAATGGAGCGTGATCAGAAACGGCTCTGGGTTCATAAATAGGCATGAGCGGACCCGTGGATGTTCAGTTCGGCCGAACTTAGGGTCAAAGTTCGAGTTCGGGACCCGAACTTGACCCGAACTTGAACCCGAACCACATTGAAGTCAATGGGGACCTGAACTTAGGAGCATTTAAATGGCTGTAAAATAGTCGCAGTAAGGGCTAGAGGGCTGCAAAAGGAAGCAAAATGGGGGAAAGAGCAGGACAGTTGGCCTGCAAACAAATGTGGATAGGGAAATGACTTAAAATAACAAAGAATATATATTTTTTTTTATAATCTCGAACTAGGAGGCAGAGGTCAAAGTGGAGTAGGAGGTTCAGGAGGCGGTGGACGTGGTGCAAGCGGTGGTGGAGGAGGAGGAGGTAGCCAACACTGTTTTTGTCGTTTTTTTATTTTTATTTTTTTCCTTTATTTTATTTTTTTTGAGTTTTGAGACCCCAAAACACTGGAAAATAGAAAAGAGAATGCAAAGAGAAAGTGTGCTGAAGTATAACAATGGCTGGGTATAGCCGGTATACTTGTCTTCTCAGCACAAGGAACGGACAAGTCCTGTGGGATTCATGCCTGGTTCATTTTAATGACCATGAGCTTGTCCACGTTGGCTGTGGACAGGCGGCTGCGCTTGTCTGTGATTACCCACCCTGCCATGCTAAACACATGTTCAGACAATACACGAGCTGCAGGGCAGGCCAGCACCTCCAAGGCGTAAAGGGCAAGCTCAGGCCATGTGCCCAATTTTGAGACCCAGAAATTGAATGGGGCAGACTTATCAGTCAGTATGTGTAGGCATGTGCACACTGCGTACATGCGTACTGTTCCACCAAGTTGCTTAAATGCTGCCTCCTGCTAAGACGTTCCGTATCAGCTGGTGGTGCTGGTTGCTGTGGCGTGCTGACAAAGCGTTTCCACATTTCAGCCATGCTAACCCTTCTGAGGTGCTGGTGGTGCTCCAGCTGCATTGGCGACTTCTTCCTCCTCCTCCTCTGCCGTTGCCTTCTGCTTCCACTGAGCCCCCACTGTCAGGTGTGAATGCCATCTTCCGATCATGCTCCAGTGACTGAATTAAGGACAGCAAGTTGTCCTTCTAGCAGAGATCTAGCAGGATGGCCACCCAGTAATCAGCACTGGTTAGAATGTGGGCAAATCGGCGGTCGTTGCACAGGCACTGCAGCATCTAGTCACTCATCATGTGTGCCAAGCTGCTCAGAGGCAACGCCAAGCTGTGCTATGTGGGAGGTGTATCATCTGTGTCAGGGGTAGAGTAACGGATATCAAGATAGGGCGAAGGTGCACCCCCTGAGCTGCCACCCGGTTCCCTGTCCCTGCCTACATGCATCACCCGCCTAGGTGAAGGAGCGCAAATGGGCGACGGTCCCTAATCTACTAAGTGCAAGAGAGAAAGAGACAGCAGGGAAGAGGACAGCCACAGGGAAGTTACAATAAGTGGACAAGAGGTAGAACAAAAACGGAAGGTGAGGCAGGTCAACTAGCCAAGGTCAGTCCAGGAGGTCAAGTCAGAACAAGGAAGAGGCAAAGACAAATCTGTAAACAAACCGAGTTCAAAATCCAAGAGGTAGCGTCAAGGTACAGGGAGCAGGCAGTAGAGATGTCAAGAGGTGGATTGATGTGCAATTCCAGAGGTAGCTAAATCACAATAAAGTACACAGCCCATAGGACGAAAATCACAGGCAACCTGTAGCCAGCAGGCCGCCTGTATTTGTAGTGGGGAGTGAGGGTCATGTGACGTGGCCAGCGACACATGACCTACAGACCGAAAAGTCGAACACTGAGTGATCAGCTCGGCGCTCAAGGCAGACCTAGGAGCAGGGAGCCTCCCAGCTAGCAAAGCCCCCCTGGGAACGAGGCCAAACACAGGTCCTCGCTCCCGAAGCTAGGCAGCAGGTCTGTGGCTGATCAGAGACCGAGTGTGCCCCGTTACGGTCTGTATCCCCTGTAACAACCTTTGAGCGCTCACCATGAGCATTTTTGAGAGCAGTTCTAGTTTTGGCTGTAGGTGATTTAAAATATTTGTCAATTATTTGGGGACCCCCTCTGGCCTGAACGGCTTTTAGGATGGGATAACTCATCAGATTTTCTGCTATTCTTCTGAGCCATTTACAAGAAAGGAAGAGTGATCTTATAATATTAAATAGGAGGGGAAGCAAAATAGCTTAATATGGCTTTGATAAATGGTCGGCCCCCTTACCAAGCAGCGGTAATCAATAATAGTATATATAGTGTACAATGGCAATAATTAATCCACTTATTTGTGCAAATCTTTTAGCGCGGTGTTAAGGCATTCGTTTTGGTCAAACTGTGTAATCTTCGTCTATTAGTCTATTAAATACTGGCAGCGTTTCAAACATTTGATGATTAATTTACATTGTCACAAAGCCACCTCGGCCATCCTGGATCCCGTCCACTTCTGAGTCAGGCTGTGTCTGGCTTCCAATTTGTCCTAACTTGGGGCTTTCAATGGCTACCTGGCACCTCAGTAACTGAACAGAAACAGAGCAAGAACACAGCCTAGCCCCACGCAGGGATTCAGATCCAGGGACTTTGCAAACAGCAACCAATATATACTCTGCCAGCCTTGTTTATTTATTTAAAGGGAATCTGTCACCAGGTTTGAGCCCTGTCAGCTAAACATATGCTGACGTTCAGGGTCTCATTAGCATGCCTAATATGGGCTCATCTAAACAAATGGTAGCGTAATTTTGTCAAAAAACAGGTTTAACTAACCTGTCAATCACACATATAAGGAGCCCAAGGGGAGGTCCAGCGTTGCAGGGTGCCCGGCCGCAGACATCGCTGTATGTGGCCAGCGCCGCCTCCTAATGCTCCGTGCCGCCTCCCTCCCCTCCTCCTGCTGTAGCGCTGGCTCATGCGCACACTGCGCGTGCGCACTTCACTTGAAGAAGCCGATCCAAGAAGTCCGCGCGTGCGCTGAGGCATGCACCCGTGCGGACTTCTTGGATCGGCTTCTTCAAGTGAAGTGCGCACGCGCCTGTGCGTACGAGCCAGCGCTACAGCAGGAGGAGGGGGAGGAGAGGCGGCACGGAGCATTAGGAGGCGGCGCTGGCCACATACAGCGATGTCTGCGGCCGGGCACCCTGCATCGCTGGACCTCCCCTTGGGCTCCTTATATGTGTGATTGACAGGTTAGTTAAACCTGTTTTTTGACAAAATTACGCTACCATTTGTTTAGATGAGCCCATATTAGGCATGCTAATGAGACCCTGAACGTCAGCATATGTTTAGCTGACAGGGCTCAAACCTGGTGACAGATTCCCTTTAATCTTCAGTGGAAGGGGGAACATCAATGAAAACTCCATTATTACTGAGGGGGAATAATGCTCTCAGGTCAGGCATCCATCCAAGACAAGAATCCACCAGTTCAGTTCAGCCTTACAGTAAAATGTTAGCATAAGGTATAATGAACTTAACCGTGCAGCGGCCCAAGTTTCTACTATAGAGTGAAAGAGCTTATTCCACATATATTTCTACAGAACCTGTTCTGTTACACGCTGATACAAGTAGTGGGTCCATGACAGAGTGGAGAGGGTGTCAGCAGTAAGTTTGTGTTGACGTCAGTGTTTATTTTTCCCTTCTTCTGATCCGTCACAAGAACAACCCCACAAAAATCGAATCCTGTCTTTTGAGCATCCGCCTTCACACAGTCAGAATTTGGTTGGTAATTGATCACTGTTGCTAATGCCAAAATAAACTGTAGTGGATCCAAAACACATAATTGGAATATTTGCATGTCTTCTGTGTTTTGTACTGATCTGTGATAGAGGCATTATGCTCAATTTGCATGAGTTTTGGCTAATTGCCTCTGAAATCAGTTTTATTCAGATGGAAAAGAAGTCCTGCATACATGTAAATGTCTTCTATCACATGGTCAGTATTTAGTTAGTTTTTTTGCTTCAGTATTTGATCAGTATTGGTAAGGCGAAAACAAGAGTGAGTCCAAAACAGAGATACCATGTGATGGAAATATTTGCATGTCCTCTGTGTGTGAGGAGTTCACATAATGGTCCAGTCAAAGAGCAGTGAGAGTGGCAACAGCATGCAGAGTCAACATGTCTCATAGCTGCATGCCTGATTGCTTGCAACACCTGCTCCCATGGGACTCTCATCATCACTACTTGCAGGCCTATTAGAGGAAGCAGCGGATCTCTCCTCCAAATCTTGGCTGGGCAGTAGCTGTTCACTGTCCTCAATAAGCTCATCCTCACTGAAAAACTGAGCAGAGCTGGCAGCATACAATATTTCCTGAGCAGAAGGAACAGAAAATGAAAGACGCAGGTTCAGGACAAGTGGGGGCACAGAGCTTATTCCTGGGCTATGCCAACTAAGCGTGGTGTCAGAGGAACCCACCGACTTCTAGCTGGGGGTGTCTGATGTCAATTGAGATGATATTGAAGACCGAGTCAACCACTCAAGGACAGCTGAGTTGCTGTCAAAGCACGACCACTGGATGACACTGGCAACTCTGGCCTGCCACCCCTTTTCTTCTACTGCTACTTCTGCCAGCTCCAGAAATGTTTTTTTGCCACTGCCTGTTCTCTTGGAAGGCCCTGGCAAGTGTCTGTCAGACATACTTTACAAGAACAGTAACTGTAAGTTTAAACGTGCAGTAGTATTATAACACCATTTCAAACCAATTACAGAATCATATGTTAAAGTGTAACTGCCATGTTTTCCTCAAAAAATTAATCTTAGCATATGTTGCTGCTGGTGCAGCATTATGCATAAAACAATCTTTAGTTTATTCACATAGCACTGTTTTTAACCTCTTCAATATGAGGATATTCCTAAAATGGCTCCTCTGCCAGTTCTCTGAGGCCCAAACTGCCTTCCCTCACTTTATATACACACTTGCTGTAGCCAGCAGCTTTCTGCCAGCCAATCAGATGGGATTACTGAGAGACACGCCTCCTCACTTTGAAGCCTAATGCAGGCATGCAATGCCCCTCTGTCCTCTAGCGGGAGAAAGACAAGCCATAGCAATGGTCTTTTAACCACCTCCCGACTGCCTAACTCAGGGATGCATCCTGCGGGTGGCCGGGATGTTCCTCGTAGACGCATCGGTGCGTCATCTCGCAAGAGGCGAGATTTCCTGTGAGCGTGCGCGCGCTCGCACGCGCACTCACAGGATCGCAACGGGAGGAAATTTAACTACAGCCTGTCAGAGCTGATCATGCGCTGGCAGGCTGTAGATGTTAAAAAAACGGCATCTGAATCGCATATCAGGCGCTGTTTTGTAAACAGCGTCTGATATGCCTGCTGCCTGCTCCTCTGGTGGTCCCTTTTGCTTGGGACCACCAGAGGACTTGGGACCACCAGAGGACACAGGCAGCTATGTAAGTGCACCAATCAACACACACCAACACCCCCCCCATCACTGATTAACCCCTTGATCACCCCATGTCACCCCCCTGATCACCCCCTGTCACTAATCATCCCCCTGTAAGGCTCATTCAGACGTCCGTATGTGTTTTGCGGATCCACGGATCCACATCGGCAATGTTTTTCCGCATTTTGCGGATCCGCACATTGCCAGAACTATATAGAAAATGCCTTTTCTTGTCCCCAGTTGCGGACAAGAATACGACATGCTCGATCTTTTGCGGAGCTGCGGAGCTCTGCATCACTGCCAGCCCCATTCACACTGAATGGGTCCGCATCTATTCTACAGAATTGCGGAATAGATGCGGACATTTTTGCGGACGTGTGAATGGGGCCTTACTTCGCAAGAACTCCTATGTCCTTTCCCTGCTTTTTTTTTTTTTGCACATTTTTTGGCAGAGATTTTTTCATCCACATTGATCAATGCAAATGAAGAAATCTGTGCCGTTCATTTTTTTTGCAGCCCAGAGGCTGAACGGAAAAAAAAACTCTCATTACCCGTATGCTCAATATAAGGAGATTAGCTGAAACTCCTAATGCTGGCCATACATGTAATGATTGCGGAGACCCTCAAATGCCAGGGCATTACAAACACCTCCCATGTGACCCCATTTTGGAAAGTAGACACCACAAGGTATTCGCTGAGGGGCATATTGAGTACATGAAAGATTGAACTTTTTGTCACAAGTTAGCAGAAATGGAGACTTTGTGAGAAAAAAAAAAGTCTATTTCAGCTAACTTGTGCCGAAAAAATATCTTCTATGAACTCGCCATGCCCCTCACGGAATACCTTGGGGTGTCTTCTTTCCAAAATGGGGTCACATGTGGGGTATTAATACAGCCCTGGCATTTTAGGGGCCCTAAAGCGTGAGAAGAAGTCTGGAATCCAAATGCGTAAAAATGCCCTCCTAAAAGGTACTCATTGGAATTTGGGCCCCTTTGTGCATCTTGGCTGCAAAAAAGTATGGTATCGCTGTACTCAGAAGAAGTAGGGCAACGTGTTTTGGGGTGTATTTTTACATATACCCATGCTGGGTGAGAGAAATATCTCTGTAAATTGATAACTTTGTATAAAACAGTTCAGCCTTACAGTTCAATGTTAGCATAAGGTATAATGGACTTAACCGTGCAGCAGTATCAGACTGCTAGTTGACCCCAATTACAGAATCAAATATTCATGGAATTACTTAAGTATATAACAATGTGAACAGCCTAAAAGCAGTAGGATTAGACAGCTATTTCACCCCAATCACAGAATCAAGGCCTAATGGAACTACTTATGTATAAAACAATGTGAACAACTTGAAATCAGTAGGATTAGAATGCTATTTCACCCCAATTACAGAAACAAGACCTACTGGAATTACTTATGTAAAAACACATTAAACACACACATTTTATGGACAGTCACACAGTATTTAAAGGGGTTGTCTCATTTCAGCAAATGGCATTTATCAGAGCACTGTGTAAGAGGTGGAAACTGCAAAATCTCAGCAGATTTTTGTGTGCAGGTATACCATACAGTATTAGGGCACTGGCATTACAGAATGTGTTACCAGCTTTCCCAGGTGTCTGAATATCAGGTTTGCCTAAACAGAAAGGAGGGATTTCTCACTGTATGTGTAGGCAAATTTGACCTTCAAGTTAAAAAACTAGATTACAAGGGTTGTGGGGCTATATACACTATCTATATAATTCTACCCTTACATTACAAGGTTGTAACCCAGCTTTCTCAGGACCTTGGAAGCCAGATTTATATAGCTATGGCCAGGCTCGGACTGGCCCACAGGGATACAGAGGAATCCCCTGGTGGCCCCCTGAGCAAGGTGGGCCCTTAGTCTCCCACCCCCTGCACAAGGGGCACATAACACATTAGATTTTCCTGCACTACATATATACAGTACATTCAATGTACCTATGTTCATATAAAAAACTTGTTAGATTATTTATTATATTTGAATATATCAGTACGGTGGGCCCCCAAAATAAATTTTACTGGTGGTCCCTAGGTACCCCAGTTTCGACACTGGCTATGGCAGTATTTGGGAGTGAGGAGAAGGATTTCTTTATGTAGACCTAGCATTTAGCAGTCCCTATTATAATTTGTTACGTAGCTTTCCAAGGAATGACAGATCAGTTTATCATTGCTATAGTATGGAAGGTTTGTTAATTGGATTCTTACTCAATTTTTCCAGGCTCCTGGCTGCCAAATATAACGTATAAAGTATTCTACAAACATTGGGGATTTATCAGTTCATAAATAGGCTGACCTGTCATTCTGCAGTCTGAAAAAGCTGGGTAACAATCTCTGCAGAGATATAATGCAAGCCACATTTCATACATCATTTTTTTTACACACTAAATCCATAAATGACACTTTGACACTGTCGACCACTCCCTTCTGTTACAAACTCTCTCATCTCTTGGCATCACTGACCTGGCCCTCTCTTGGATCACATCATACCTCACAGACCGGACATTTAGCGTCTCCCACTCTCACGCCACCTCCTTGCCTCACTCCTTCTCTGTTGGTGTCCCACAAGGCTCCGTCCTAGGACCCCTGCTCTTCTCTATCTACACCTTCGGCCTGGGACAGCTTATAGAGTCCCATGGTTTCCAGTATCACTTTTATGCTGATGACACACAAATCTACCTCTCTGGTCCAGACATCACCACCTTACTATCCAGAATCCCACAATGCCTATCTCGCATATCCTCCTTCTTCTCCTCTCGCTTTCTAAAACTTAATATGGATAAAACAGAATTCATCATCTTTCCCCCATCTTGCTCACTCCCCCCAACAGACCTATCTATCACAATCAATGACTGCACACTCTCCCCGGTCAACCAAGTCCGCTGTCTTGGAGTGACCTTGGATTCTGCCCTCTCCTTCCGACCACACATCCAAGCCCTTTCCACCACCTGCCGTTTCCAACTCAAAAACATCTCCCGCATCCGCCCTTTCCTCAACTTTGAATCGGCAAAAATGCTTATACATTCCCTCATCATCTCCCGCCTAGACTACTGCAACATTCTCCTCTGTGGCCTTTCATCTAGCTCTCTCGCACCCCTACAATCTATCCTCAACTCTGCTGCCCGACTAATCCATCTCTCCCCCCGTTACTCCTCTGCATCTCCCCTCTGCCAGTCCCTGCACTGGCTCCCCATTGCCCAGCGAATTCAGTTTAAAATACTAACCCACACATACAAGGCCATCCACAATCGGTCCCCTCCCTACATCTCTGAGCTACTTTCCCGATACATCCCCACACGCAATCTTCGATCCTCACAGGACCTCCTTCTCTCCTCTCCTCTTATCACCTCTTCCCACACTCGCCTCCAGGATTTCTCCCGTGCATCCCCTATACTCTGGAACTCGCTACCCCAACATATCAGACTCTCACCTACAGTGGAATCCTTCAAAAGAAACCTGAAAACCCACCTCTTCAGACAAGCCTACAACCAGTGACACTGCTGCTTCTATACCGCCATGACCAGCTTCACCCTCGCCTACTGTCTCCATCCCCCATACCATGTAGATTGTAAGCCCTCACGGGCAGGGCCCTCTATCCTCCTGTACCAGTCTGTAACTTGTCTCGTTCATGCTTAAGGCAATTGCCTGTATTATGTATGTGCATCGCTTATGATATGTACAGTGCTATGGAATGAATGGCGCTCTAAAAATAAATAATAATAATAATAATAATAATAAATAAATAATAATATACAAAGGTGAAGGTCAAAAATTATCCGCATTTTTACAGAGACACGCACATTCACAGTGCACAGGTCTCTACAAAGTCATTTCACCCGGAAGTGGAGCTGCTGATGGTTTCAGAGACAGATGAGTAACACTTTCAGGTGGAATGACATCATCAGCACCTGCAAACTGTGAATCTGCACAGCTTGGCAAGCAGCTGCAGATCTAAAGCGCAGGCGCCAAATTTGTAAGCCACTGCACAAGTGCCAGAAGACAGATGTCTTGCCATGTCAAAATGGGGGGAGATGGCCGAGCACAAAGGTGTTGCTGTAGCAGTGCTGTAGCCAGCCCCTAAGTCAGGCATCCTCAAACTGCGGCCCTCCACCTGTTGTAAAACTACAACTCCCACAATGCCCTGCTGTAGGCTGATACCTGTAGGCTGTTCGGGCATGCTGGGAGTTGTAGTTTTGCAACAGCTGGAGGGCCGCAGTTTGAGGATGCCTGCCCTAAGTGCTTCAACTAACTAATTTGCATCAATATCATATATTTCCGCAGCTGTACAAGCTACAGTAAAAGCAAAAGAAAGATATCATTTTAATCAGTATGGTCAACTTTACCAGTCAGTTTTCCTGTTATAATACGGTTGATCATGCTGACAGTTTCTCTTTTACAGGATCCCACTTTGTTGCAAACTGCACCACAACAACGTTATGACTTTGATACTAGGTTTTGTCATATATGACACAATTAAAGGCACAATCATTTTACAAATATCCGTCGGCAATACTAAGTTCTACAACAAGCAAATTGTTTAACCACCTAAACCAAGCAAATGTTTTCCCACATCTCGGTGCATTCAGTGATGCCACACTCCTTTGTGAACATAAATCTGGATAAACTTTTAAAAAATTGCAAGGAACAGGAGACCATTGACTGCATTAATGTGTGACCAATAATCTTTACAACGAGAGTATACAGTACATAGTGTAAAGTCATGGTGATATCAGTGGGCAAAGAAACATGCTGGGGTTGAATGTACAGTAAGTGTTCAGAGCTTGACATTTCCTGACAGTACCCCAGCTACTGTCAGTCTACTTAATTAATATGTGTCATAGCCCTAGCCTAATGCCTTATGGCCCTTGCACACGACCGTATGCCCTCTGAGATTTGCTTTGCAAGTCGGGCCACCCGTGGGACTATTTTCCCGCACTCATATGATCTTATGAGTGCGAGACAATAGTCCCGCGGGTGTCCCGACATGCACAGCATTATTGTAATCTATGATGCTGTGTGCTCCCATGTGCACGATCAATGCCATTCTGGGACATATGGCTCGCTCATGGACCGTATATCTCGGAGGGCATACGGTCATGTGCAAGGGCCCTTATTCACACAGTCAGTGTTTGGTCAGTGATTTTGAGACAATCTAGGTGTGGTTCTAAACAAAGAATAGGATCCTCAAAGGACGTTCTCCTCTGTTCTCCTCTCATCTGTTCTTCGCACAATCAACTACCAGACACTGACCAAACACTGACTTGTTAATAAGGCTTAAGGCAGGAGTTTGAAATCTCCCCAGTCCTTTAACATTCTACTATTCCAAACATTTGTATTCAGCTCACCTCGGCGGCATGCATGTATTATCAGTGACCCGGAACAGAAACAGGCACTTGATCAGGATTAAACAGAAACACACGTTCCAGCACCTTAGATATTCTTTGCATAAAATCTTCCTTTTATTCAAAATCCATAACTTTCAGGTACAGACATGTTCACATGGCAGTGTCACGACCCATGGTGTAGTCGTGACTCGGTGTTGTGGCATGCTGTTGCCAGCAGCTATGTTCTGTTTGCCGCAGGTGTGGGCTGATATCTGGACGCCCCATGTGCGGTTCCCGCTGGCAAGATGTGTGTCACGACCCGTGGTTTCCGGTTGTGACTCTGTTGTGTCGCATGCGGTTGCCAGCGGTGAGGTTTGCCGCATGTGAGTGCTGTTACGTGGTAGCCTCATGTGCGGTTGCCGCAGGCAACATGGTTGGTTTATGCATGCATTACTAGTTTCCCCTTTGTGTTGTTGGCAGCGTAGCAGCCTGAGCTTGGTGCTAGGCGGCTCGCTGTCAACGCATGCGATTGCCTTTGGCAACGTGTGTTTGAATGTGTGCTCTTCCCCCGTTTGGTGTGCACGGGGTTAAGGTGTGTTTGTTTGGTGTGGTGGGTGTGACCTCAGGCCTCCTTATATTTTGGTGTGGTGGAGCCTGAGGTCAGTTCTATTTTGTTTGTCAGTCTGTGTAGGAGCCTTGCTCCCTGGCTGAATGTTATGTCTGTGTGAGCTACACTTAATTGTTATATTGTTTCCCTTGCCCTGTCTGTGTGTCCCCATCTGCATGCTTCTGTTTGTCCTTCCCCACCTGGTGTATGTTCTTATGGTGTGGGTTTTGTTTGGAGGTTTGTGTTGTGGTGTGTCTCCTCCAGAAGGGGGTTTCTCGAAGGGGTGCTTTCCCGAAGGGGTTTAAGCAAAATACAGAGTGTGTGCTGCCCTGCCTGGAGGCCCCATGCATCTGGTGTCCGCATGGGGGTCCAGCTAGTTCTGGCCTCGGTGGTCTTCTCGGCTGCGGCAAGTAAGTGTTCTTGGATGGTTTGTTCCCCCTGTTCACTCACCTACCATGCAGGCTTGCACATAGTCTGGTCTCTGGCTGCTACTGGGCCTCTGGAGACTCCTGGTCTAGGATGAGTGGGTGGTCTCTGCCCTTTTACCATCCTTAGGGTGATGCAGGGATGCCAGGGCTCTAGGTTTATGTAGTATGGGCTCTCCTACCTTCTGGGTCAGCTCATACCGTTAGGAGACCAGGGCAGTATAGGGACGCATTAGGAGGTGACCTGCTTCCTGTTCCCTGCATTCTAGCGTAGCAGCTGCAGACATTGCACGGTGGGGGGTTTCCCCCACTCCCCACCATGACAGTTAGGCAGCTGTTTACGTGTCTCGGACAACCTTGTCCTTAGACGTTACGACTAAGGACAAGGTTGTCCGAAACGCGTTAACAGCTGCCTGCCATGTGAACATGTCTGTACCTGAATGTTATGGATTTCGAATAAAAGGAAGATTTTATGCAAAGATTATCTACTGTGCTGGAATGTGTGTTTCTGTTTAAGATTCTGCTATTATCTGAGCACGACCTGGCTGGCAATAAAACTAATAAAATGTTAAAAACATGTTTGCTTTATCTTTGCAGGTTTTCTGAACTCATCTACTGAAAGATGACAGCTGAAAAACAAATAATATTAGCATTTGTTCTGCAATTCTTGAGCTCTGTGGATTCACAGGTTAACCCAGGTGAGTGTAGCTGAGCTGGCAATATTATACCTACTAATAGTTGTATTTACACTGTTTAAATGTTTTCAACTCATGGGGACCACAGCAGAATACAGACATCAATGTGCATGTCCAGACTCCATACTGGTGTCTCAGTATGAGAGCCTGAAGCAAGGCTTGGGCTTAGCCCCATCTAGGGAGGCCAGACGTCCAGTTTTAGGCTGGACAGTACGGTTTTTAGACATAATCCGAATCACTAGTCACAGAGCAGAGACTTCACACACTGCCAGCAGATTCGGGCCAGTCAATCCTGGTTTGCAGGCGCGGCTGGAAGTGGAAGGAGGAACAGACTCTGAGGCTGCTCGTACTGGTCTGAAAGACTTTGTTGTGGCCGGGCCAGGGATTGCTGAAACTGAAAAGGGGGAAGTTTGTGAATGGGGGGGACTGTAATAACTAGGGGAGAAATTAGGTACTCACTGGTCTGTGCTGTGGGCTGCCAGGGATTGCTGAAAATGGTTAATAAATACTGTGAATGGGGGACTGCTAAGGGGTTAAAGACCCTTCACAGTAGTTATTAACCCCTTTCAGCAGTCCCCCATTCACAGTATTTATTAACCTGCTGAAAGGGGTTAATAACTACTGTGAAGAGGGGACTGGCTGGCTCCAGTACACCCCCTGGCCCCTCCACAGGTTCTTCTCTCTTCTCCACCCGTATTTTCCCCTCCTGATGATGGGGGCGTGGCTTCATCGAGGTAGGTGTGGTTTATTGTTTTGGGGGCGTGGTTGGTGAGGTCCGGCTTTCTGGGGTGAAGCCAGTGGCCACTCTAGCCCCATCCCTCACTCCGGTCTAGCAGCTGAGGACCAGAACCCAACCAATGCAGGATAACTTTTCCCAGACAGGGCAAGCAGACTCCAGAGCTCCAGCTGTCCTGGTCACCAGTGCTGCAGTATGAAAGGCCGTATGTAAATGGCCTCTGCCAGTACAGCAGCAGCCAATGTCAGTCCATGGAGTAAAGACAAGTAGAAGCGATAGAAAGGAGCTCCACGTGAGTCCACCTTCATCCATGTACAATATGTTTATGGGACTGCCCGTGTGTTAAATAGTATATATTGCATGAAAGAGCTGTGTATATACTGTTTGGAGGAGCTGTGTATATACTGTGTGGAGTTGCTGTGTATATACTGTGAGTGGAGGAGCTGTGTATATACTGGTGTGGCTTAAAAGTGGGTGTTATTTGATACCAATGATTATATCATATTGCGTTTTTCACCTTTTTTTTGGAAAATAAAGCAAATTGTTCAACTGTTTTTAAAGGAATCTGTCACCATTATTTTGGACTTTTATCTGAAGTAATACATGACTAGTCTTGAAGATGAGCCCAGATCATTATTATTATTTTTTTTTCCCCTACTGCCTCACTCCCAGCCCCCCTCCGTTCACCCTTCTGTCAGCTCTCAAAGCCACACAGAAATACTCAGTCTGGACTGCTGTGCTATGGTAACATAATGGTGAGGACTCCTGACTAGAGTTGAGCAAACACCTGGATGTTCGGGTTTGAGTTCGACCCGAACTTCACCCTGAACCCCATTGAAGTCTATGGGGACCCGAACTTTTGGGCACTAAAAAGACTGTAAAATAGCCCAGGAAAGGGCTAGAGGGCTGCAAAAGGCAGCACCATGTAGGTAAATCCCCTGCAAACGAATGTGGATAGGGAAATGAGTTAAAATAAATAACTAAAAATATCAATTGGCAACTTGGAGGAGGAGGTGGAATAGGAGGTTGGGGTGGCATCAGGTGGGAATGCTATGGGAGTTGATGTTCTCTATGAACGTCAGCTTGTCCACGTTGGCTGTGGACAGGAGGCTACGTTTGTCAGTAATGACGCCACCTGCCGTGCTGAATACACGTTCAGACAAAACGCTGGCCGCCGGGCAATCCAGCACCTCCAAGGCATAAAAGGAAAATGCTGTGACAATTGGGAATTCTCTTAGTAGCTCGTCTACCAACGTGCGCTTGTACTCGGTGGTGAAGTGGTGCTGTTCAGCAGTGCGACTGACCCGTGCGTGCTGCAGCTGAAACTCCACTATGGCATACTGCGGCTCGCACAGTCTCTCCAGCATGTGCAAGGTGTCATTCCACCTGGTGGGCACGTCGCATATGAGGCGGTGAGCAGGAAGGCCGAAGTTACCATTCGTCGGTCTGTTGTTCAATACCCCACCACAACTTCTGCGCAGTGTGGGGCCTGTCCCCCAAACATATGAGTTTCAGAATTGCCTGCTGACGTTTACCCCGAGCTGTGCTGAAGTTGGTGGTGAAGGTGTGTTGCTGACTGGATGAGCAGGTGAAAGAAGAGAAGGAGGAAGCGAGTAGGAGGAGGAGGCTACAGGAGGCAAAGAATGATGCCCTGCGATCCTTGGAGGCGAAAGGACGTGCGCCAAAGAACTGGCCGTGCTTACTGGTCCACGTATCGGTGGTTAGGTGGACCTTGCCACAGATGGCGTTGCACAGTGCACACTTGATTTTATCAGATACTTGGTTGAGCAGGGAAGGCACGGCTCTCTTGGAGAAGTAGTGGCGGCTGAGAACAACATACTGTGGGACAGCCATCGCCATCAGCTGTTTGAAGCTGTCTGTGTCCACCAGCCTGAATGACAGCATTTCAAAGGCCAGTAGTTTAGAAATGCTGGCATTCAGGCCCAGGGCTCGAGGGTGGGTAGGTGGGAATTTACGCTTTCTCTCCAATGTTTGTGAGATGGAGAGCTAAACGCTGCTGTGTGACATGGTGGAGATGCTTGGTGACAGAGGTGGTGGTGTTGGTGGCACATCCTCTGTTTGGTGGGCGGCAGGTGCCAACATTCCTCCCGAGGCGGCAGCAGCAGAAGAGGGAGCAGGGGGAGCCTGAGTGAGTTCCTTGTTTTTAAGGTGTTTACTCCACTGCAGTTCATGCTTTGCATGTAGATGCCTGGTCATGCAAGTTGTGCTAAGGTTCAGAACGTCAATGCCTCGCTTCAGGCTCAGATGGCACAGTGTGCAAACCACTCGGGTCTTGTCGTCAGCATATTGTGTGGAGAAGTGTACCATGCCAGGGAACTCCTTGAAGCTGCCTTTGCTGTGCTCGGTCCCTGGTAGCGGTGGCCAGTAGTAGGTGAACTCACTTGGCAATGGCTGTTCTGCTTTTGCACCCTGCTCCCTCTTTTGCTACGCTGTTGGCTAGGTCTCACCACTGCCTCTTCCTCTGAACTCCAAAAGTCAGTGGCACGACCTTCATTCCATGTGGGGTCTAGGATCTCATCGTCCCCTACATCTTCTTCCACACATTCTTCCTCCCTGACCTGTTCAGTCTGCACACTGCAGAAAGACGCAGCAGTTGGCACCTGTGTTTCGTCAACATCAGAGACGTGCGGACTCTGCTGAGGTGGTATTCCTATGTCCTCATCATCAGGAAACATCAGTGGTTGTGCATCAGTGCATTCTATGTCTTCCACCACTGGGGAAGGGCAAGGTGGATTCCCTTGGGAAACCCTGCCAGCAGAGTCTTCAAACTGCTTAAGAGATTGCTGCATAACTTGAGGCTCAGACAGTTTCCCTGATATGCATGGGGGTGATGTGACAGACTGATGGGCTTGGTTTTCAGGCGCCACCTGTGCGCTTTCTGCAGAAGACTGGGTGGGAGATAATGTTGTGAACATGCTAGATCCACTGTCGGCCATCCAATTGACTAGCGCCTGTACTTGCTCAGGCCTTACCATCCTTAGAACGGCATTGGGCCCCACCAAATATCACTGTAAATTCTGGCGGGTACTAGAACCTGAGGTAGTTGGTTCACTAGGACATGTGGTTGTGGCAGAACGGCCACTTTCTCTCCCAGTACCAGAGGGTCCACTAACAACACCACGACCATGTCCGCGTCTGTGTCCCTTACTAGATTTTTTCGTCATTGTTACTGTTCACCACAATAAGAAAAAAATTATTTGGCCAAACATATTGAATTCAAATTCAGGCCTTTTTGTACAGGCACCTAACACTATCTGGCTATCTATTTATGTACCGTATTACACTAATCCAGGCACAGCAGTAACCACAGATTTAGGGGAATATCAATTGTAGGCCTAGTATTTAGGCCCTGGATGAAAGGTATCCTTTTACGGACAGATTTACACTTTCTAGATGCACCGTAGTATGTGAAAAAATATATAGGATTATGCTTTCAGCACTTGTATTTTAACACTTTGTGTAATATACCCTTTAACGGAAAGAAATACACTTGGAGATACACGCTGAGTGTAATATACCCTTTTACGGACAGATTTACACTTGGCCTGCAACAGCTGGAATACCAGATTTTGGGTATTGCTATTTTGGCTATTGAATTTCACCCCAGAAAATAATATATCCTTTGTCGGACACTATTCAACTTGGCCAGCCACAGCTGAAACCACTGATTTACGGTATTGCTATTTTGGTAATTGAATTTTACCCCAGAACAAAAGCTATCCTTTGCCGGACACCATTAAACTTGTCCAGTCACATCTGGAACCACTGATTTACGGTATTCCTATTTTGGCAATTGAAATAAACCCCAGAAAATGATCTATCCTTTGCCGGACACTATTAAAATTGGCCAGCCACTGCTGGGACACCAGATTTGGGGGATTGCTATTTTCGCAATTGAATTTCATCCCAGAACAAAATCTATCCTTTGCCGGACACTATTCAACTTGGCCAACCACAGCTGAAACCACTGATTTACGGTATTGCTATTTTGGTAATTGAATTTCACCCCAGAACAAAATCTATCCTTTGCCGAACACTATTAAACTTGTCCAGTCACAGCTGGAACACCAGATTTACTGTATTTCTATTTTGGCAACTGAATTTCACCCCATAAAAAATTATATATCCTTTGACGGACACTATGAAACTTGTCCAGTTACAGCTGGAACACCAGATTTACGGTATTTCTATTTTTGCAACTGAATTTCACCCCAGAAAATAATATATCCTTTGCCGGACACTATTCAACTTGGCCAGCCACAGCGGAAACCACTGATTTACGGTATTCCTATTTTGGCAATTGAATTTCACCCCAGAAAAAAATCTATCCTTTGCCGGACACTATGAAACTTGTCCAGTCACAGCTGGAACACCAGATTTACTGTATTTCTATTTTTGCAACTGAATTTCACCCCAGAAAATAATATATCTTTTGACGGACACTATGGAACTTGTCCAGTTACAGCTGGAACACCAGATTTACGGTATTGCTATTTTTGGAACTGAATTTCACCCCAGAAAATAATATATCCTTTGACGGACACTATGAAACTTGTCCGGTCACAGCTGGAACACCAAATTTACAGTATTCCTATAGAGTTCCTCCAGAACTCTATAAAGGAAAGAAAGCACAGACAATTTGTATGTGATCTACTACAGTTTAAAGAAAGTCGTGCCTACAGTCATCTGCAGACCGACACGAGAGGGGTTGTCTTGGAGGTCTCATCGTCAGACATTGAGTCATCGGACACTGAACGAGGCCCTCCCAACTCTCAGAACTTCTGTAATAGAGGTTTTAGAAGAACATCACGCCGAGGTAGGGGATGGAGCTGCGGAGGGGGAGGGAGAAGAGGAGGTGGACAGTATGGCCATGGGTACCCGTTGGCATCACGTTCATCTGTACCCTCTTCCTCCTCCAACAATACGTTCTCCAGTCAACGGAGTCCGGTCCCCTCTCCTCCTCCTCCCCCCTGTCTTCCACATCCTTCTCTTTTTTAGAGAGGAGCCAGGCCCATTATCATCTGAGAGACAGGGGGCGAGTAGAAAAAGTGTAAGGGACGGTCTTCAGATTATCAATTTAACTAAACGTGATCTTAGTCAGACTGAAATAAGTGTATTGAAAAGAGGCCTATCATTCGTGCCCACCACTAGCTTCTGCTTGTTTACATGGGTTAAGGACTTGCATTTATTTAGCAGACGACTTAAGTGGCACAAGTTCTTTAAACATAATAATAGAGAGACATGTGAGAGACTAGGTCTAATTAAAACCGACTATGTAGATCTCCAGAATCTGGTGGAATTAAGTGAGGAGGGACAGCGGAGACCCGGCCAGGGTCCGTATACTGATCTGAGATCAAGGAGTACTAGAACACCACCGCCACTTAACTATGAATGCATAGAGATTTTTTTACAGATGATCTCCTCAGATCTGGAGAAATTAGAAAAGCTTAAACCTAGACAATACAATCTGACCAAAGCAGAAATGACGGCCTTATGCGCTCTTGAACAAGATACTGATCTGATTATAAAACCGTCGGATAAGGGGGGTAACTTGGTCTTGATGGACCATGAACTATACCAGCGTATGTGTATGGACATGTTGAAGGATAGGAGTGGTTATCAGGTCTTATCCTCTAACCCCATGACCCAATTTCTTGATGAACTCAAGGTCATCCTAGAGAGGAGTCTTTTGGATAAGGTGATTTCCCCGGTGGAGTACGACTACCTTCTTCCTAAACACCCCTGTATAGCAACATTCTACGGTCTCCCGAAGGTGCATAAGGGCACAACCCCTCCTCAAGGGGCGACCCATCGTCTCGGGAGTTGGGTCCTTAACACAAAACTGTGGTGTGTACATTGACCGGGTGTTGAGGGAGTTCATCGTGTACCTCCCAACCTACACGAGGGACACGATGGACTTCCTCAACAAAATAGACTCCATCTCAGTAGACCCGGATTGTCAACTTGCCAGTGTGGACGTAGAGTCCTTGTACAGCTCTATCCCTCACGAGAATGGGTTAGCAGCGGTCGAATATTATCTGTGCACTAGGGGGATCCAGTTTAGGACACATAACTAGTTTGTCCTGTCCCTATTAAAGTTCACTCTGACCCACAATTTCCTTTTTATATAACGCCCAGTTCTACCACCAGCTCAGGGGGACAGCTATGGGGAGCTCTTGTGCCCCTACTTATGTCAACCTCTTCCTGGGCTGGTGGGAGGACCGGTGTGTCTTTCCAGACCACAACACATGGTGGTCCGAAAAAATTGTCTTCTGGACACGTTATATTGATGACGTGTTTGTGGTCTGGAAAGGTGGGTCAGAGGAATTCAGCTACTTCGTTGAAGAATTGAATACCAACGAGATCGGTCTCAAATTCACCTTTGAGATCGATCCGACCTCACTGGCATTCCTTGACGTGAAGGTGACCAAGCAGGAAGATAGACTGGTTGCCGAGATTTACAGAAAGGCAACGGCGACCAATTGCCTGCTACACTGGGAGAGCCACCACCCAGGACCCCTGAAACGGGGTATCCCTAGGGGACAGTACTTGCGGGTACGGAGGAATTGTACCACCAAGGAAACCTTCTTTAAGGAGGCCAGGGATCTCCGTGACAGATTTACTGACAGAGGTTATCCTCCAGAGGTTCTTACTATGGCTTTCAAAAACGCGGCACGACAAGAACGGGAACACTTATTGATACCGCAGGGACGGGACACTGAAAATGGTCAGGGAGCCCGTATCATCTCAACCTTTGAGATGATACGGCGAATACCGAGGTACTCGGTTGCAACGTTACTGGCCTATTCTGCTAATGGACCCTGACCTGGGAGATATCTTACCTCGATATCCGGGTGTTACATACAGGAGAGGCAAAAGCCTCAGGGATCGATTAGTCCGGAGCGACTATGTCCCACCACAGGGCAAGAACACTTGGTTGGATCGTAAACCCGTAGGGATGTATAAATGTGGGGGCTGTAAAGCCTGTGACTTCATCCGGACCTCAAAAACAATAACATGTTCAGCTACGGCCTGTGTTTTTGAGATCCGGGACTTTCACAACTGTAGAAGTCAGGGGGCTATTTACGTCTGTCAATGTCCCTGCCCCTTGATTATGTAGGCAAGACCATCAGGGAGGCACGACGACGCTTCTTGGAGCATATTAATGATGTCATTAAGAAAAAAAAGAGACCACGGTGGCATCTCATGTGATTGAGAAACACGGAGGGGATCCACGGTCCTTGAAATGTACCATTCTGGAAGTGGTACCATCTTCCCCGAGGTGTGGTAACTGGGACAAAAAGATACTCCAGAAGGAGTGTAAATGGATTCATCGTTTTAGGTCCCAGACCCCCCTTGGCCTCAATGAGAGGATTACATATACATGCTTTCTATGAACCCTCTGTAGGTCCGATGTGAACTTACCTTTTAAATTGGGTCCTGGAATGTCTATATCTATATATACCTCTATGTCATCACCCTTGACTAGGATTGGCGAGATGCGGGAAGCATCCAATCAGAAAATTATTCACCCGCTATATATCATATGTGGGCATTATTTATCTTCGTGCCTAATCTTTTTGCGATTGGGCAATCAGTATATCCACTCGAAGTGCTGGCTGTCCCATGACCAGATTTCTGTGGTGATTCTCACCTGGTAATTCTGCTAACCCCCCTCTACAATGCTGATAAGGGTGGAGCTTTCTGGGAGTCTACGGACATATACCTGACCTAAAGATATATGTGTTCACTTTATGGTGATGGATATATATGTTTACTTTATGGTAATGGTATGGTTGGACGGTCAGTTTTGTCCATACACTCTAACCGATGAGGAGGTGACTTACCAACAGGGCAAGATGTAACGTTGGTCATTTACGTTCACTTTTAATATCAATGCTTAGTGCCAAGTGTTACACATATTAAATCATAACATTGGATACAGCCCTGATAGACTCCCGTTTGATATGTATGCAGGGAGGAGCGCTGGCTTGAGTGCACCTGATCTCCTATGCGTTCCAAGACCCGACTTCCGTGAGTTCCATCTACCAGAAGTGACGGGACTGGAGCGCAGACACATGTCCGGCTGACGTCCAGGGCAGTGATTGGGGTTAGTACCGATCTGGCATACGATAGGCACAACGCACCTATCAATCTATAGACACCTCCCATATGGGAGGAGATGTAGGGGGTGGCGTGAGTATTTAAACCCGGTGAGCACCGGATGTAGTGACGCAGGAGGTTTGGATAAGGAACAGACGTTGGGTAAACGTGAGTACTGATTCACCATTGAGGGTTATATTTACCGCCTGTTGACACCACGGACTTAGGATGTATATCTGTCTTTGTAGCACCGGCTTATCTAATTTGGGTTGTATACCGACTGACCCAATGGCGCTGGGTTTACTGGCTGTCAACTAAGTGAGTGGCTCCGACTCGGATTCTATAATCTATAATATTTTGATGTCACACCACTCGGTCACAGTACACACGTTTGTTTTCTGTTCTCCTTCTCTATAGGTATCATTATGGCGGCATCATGTGATCGCTGATTCCCTCCTGTGGTCGAGGTGTGGGACGTTCCCTATTTGTAGCACCTTCTACTGTCCTGTGGCATTCCCAATTAAGAGTGCTGGGACTTTCTTATTTTTCATATTTTACAGCTGATGTATGTCCTCCTGATGAACCCTTGGTTAACGGCAAGGGGGAAACGCGTTGAGGCGTGAGACATGAAATGGCTTTCTGTTCTTTGTATTAGTCCTCACTGAGGCTATGTATTAATATATCATTTGAGATTTGAGATATGACATTGTTCTATGTATTAGTCCTCATTGAGGCTACGAATCAATATATCATTGGATATTATTGCAAGACTTGAGGCTGTAACTATCCTCCTTGAACTACACCACTGTGATCTGATTTACACTGAGGTGGTTCTGAGAGGTGCAAGCTATCAATACTGGTGGTCTACCGTCACATTACTGGCTATATTTGAGTATTTAACAGAACACTACCGGTGATAACGATGTATGACGACTGACACTAGGACGAGCCCTCTCATATATTTGTGTCCTTTCCTTGACACCTGTGTTCACTAGGCTACTTTGGGAAGTCTCTTGAGTAAGGGACTACTAGGTTAAGACAGGTGAGGTACGAGGACAGGGAGTCCCCACCATCAGGGGTCATCCCTGGGCTAAGGTCTAGTTGAGAGTGGAATTAGGTACAGATCTCTGTACCCATATCATTTACATCTACCACTCCCCACCTTTATATCATTGGTGATTTACACCCAGTCTCTACCCTCGTGGATACAGGTGTCAAGGATTACAGACAGTAGTGAGTGGTTTTATGTGTCATTATACACTTGGGGCTATTGGCCCAATGTTTTATGGTGAAAGATTAAAAGTTATGTTTTAAGGAGATTTTTTTCTTTGCTGGAGGTTGTTTATTAAGTATATCTCCGCCATTTATAGATACGACTCTGCTGGATATTCGTAATTTAATTTCACCTCAGAACAAAAGCTATCCTTTGACGGACACTATAAAACTTGTCCTGCCACAACAGAAACCACTGATTTAGGGTATTGCTATTTTGGAAATTGAATTTCACCCCAAAAAAAATATATATATTCTTTGCCAGACAGTATTAACACTTGGCTAGCCACAGCTGGAACACCAGATTTAGGGGATTGCTATTTTTTTAAGTGAATTTAATCTCTCAATAAAATATAGAAAATTCTATCCTGAGTTTCTAGGGGTGACAATAAGCACAGCCAAGCCCCTGATGTAGGATATAGCAAAAAAAAAAAAAAAAAAAACTACTATTGATGGATTAATGGACTTGGTGGCAGCTTGACACAAAATGGCCGCCGATCACCCCAGAAAAAAGTGACAGAAAAACGCTCTGGGCAGCCTGAAAACAGTGAGCAATTAACTAGCAGAAGTTGAATGATTCAGAGATGTAGATGGATCACTTCATTAAGTGTTTTTGCTGAGTTAATCCCTGCCTAATCTCGCCCTAACAGCAGCTGCATCCTATCCCTACACTAATCAGAGCAGAGTGACGTGCGGCGCGTCGTGACTCCAGCTTAAATAGATGCTGCATCACATGCTGCACTTGGTCAATCACAGCCATACCATTAGTAGGCATGGCTGTGATGGCTTCTTAGGGCAAGAAGTAAAACGCTAGCTGACTGGCTGCTGTGCAGCCCTTCAGAAAGCGGGAAAAAATCGCCGAACAACGAACCCGAACTTTTACGTAAATTTCGGGTCCGTGTCACGAACACCCCAAAATTCAGTACGAACCCGAACTATACAGTTCTGGTTCACTCATCCCTACTCCTAAGCGCATACACAGCAGTGCTGACAATGTATATCAGTGAAGTTCTGAGTGCTGACAGTGGGGGACAGGGGGCAGTCGGAAAATAAAAAATAGTGATCTGGACTACATATGTGCACTACTAGTATTAATGGTCCAGAATCTGGGTGACATATTCCCTTTAAAGTGGTTGAGCAGCAGTTTAATATTGATGACCTTTCCTAGTTTTAGGCCACGTTCACACACTGGTTTGTTTTCCGTTCTTCTGATCCGTCAAAAGAACAGAAAAAAAAGATTCTATATTTTGAGCATCCATTATGCTTATTTTGATACCATTTGTGTCAGTTGCAGAGATCTGTTATTTTTAATGAAGGAAAAAGTTCTTCGAAGAGGACTTTTTCTCCTATCAAAAATAACTATCTGACAGAACTGATGCGAACGGCTGCAAAATAGTCATAAGGGATGTTCAAAATAAAGAATCCACTTTTTACTGCTATGTCATGGTGTGGCTCCCAGTATTAATAATGCCTCAATTAGTGTCCCCCAGAATTAATAATGACCCCATTAGTGCCCCCAATAATATTAATGCCTCAGTTAGTGCCTCCAAGAATTAATAATGCCCTCATTAGTGTCCCCTAGTAATATTAATGGCTCTCCATTAGTGCCCCACAGTAATGTTAATGACTAGAGATGAGCGAACACCTGGAAGTTCGGGTTCGGGAAGTTCGGCCGAACTTCCCGAAAATGTCCTGGTTCGGGATCCGAACTTTATCCTGAACCCGAACCCCATTGAAGTCAATGGGGAACCGAACTTTTGGGCACTAAAAAGGCTGTAAAATAGTCCAGGAAAGGGCTAGAGGGCTGCAAAAGGCAGCAAAATGTAATTGAATTAAAATAAAATAAAATAAATAAAAATTAACCAATATCAATTGGAGAGAGGTCCCACAGCAAGGAATCATGCGTCATATCACCCACCACTGGAGAAGGCCACTTTCAGTTATTTAGGCCAGGCAGCCAGACCGAGGAGAGAGGTCCCACAGCAAGGAATCATGCGTCATATCACCCAGAACTAGAGAAGACCACTTTCAGTTATTCCGGACCCAGCACCCAGACAGAGGAGAGAGGTCCCACAGCAAGAAATCATGCGTCATATCACCCACCACTGGAGAAGGCCACTTTCAGTTATTTCGGCCCAGCACCCAGACCGAGGATACAGGTCCCACAGCAAGGAATAAGGCGTCATGTCACCCACCACTGGAGAAGGCCACTTTCAGTTATTTCGGCCCAGCACCCAGACAGAGGAGAGAGGTCCCACAGCAAGGAATACGTCGTCATATCAACCACCACTGGAGAAGGCCACTTTCAGTTATTTCGGCCCAGCACCCAGACAGAGGAGAGGTTCATTCAACTTTGGGTTGCACCGCAAGATCATGGTAAAGTTAAAAAAATGAGGATTCAATAAAGAATTGCCGCGGAGTACAAGAATACATGGTTGAATGGGAGGCAGTTATAAATGCCTATTCTGCACAAGGGAGGCACAGGTCCTGTGGGATCCATGCCTGGTTCATTTTTATGAATGTCAGCTTGTCGACGTTGGCTGTGGACAGGCGGCTGCGTTTGTCAGTAATGACGCCCCCTGCCGTGCTAAATACACGTTCAGAGAAAACGCTGGCCGCCGGGCAGGCCAGCACCTCCAGGGCATAAAATGCTAACTCTGGCCACGTGGACCATTTGGAGACCCAGAAGTTGAATGGGGCCGAACCATCAGTCAGTACGTGGAGGGGTGTGCACACGTGATGTTCAACCATGTTAGTGAAATGCTGCCTCCTGCTAACACGTTCCGTATCAGGTGGTGGTGCAGTTAGCTGTGGCGTGGAGACAAAACTTTTCCACATTTCTGTCATGCTAACCCTGCCCTCAGAGGAGCTGGCCGTGACACAGCTGCGTTGGTGACCTCTTGCTCCTCCTCTGCCTTCGCCTTGGGCTTCCACCTGTTCCCCTGTGACATTTGGGAATGTTCTCAGGAGCGCCTCTACCAGCGTGCGCTGGTACTCGCGCATCTTCCTATCACTGTAGGAAGTAAGGTGGGCACATTGTCTTTGTACCGGGGATCCAGCAGGGTGGCAACCCAGTAGTCCGCACAAGTTAAAATGTGCGCAACTCTGCTGTCGTTGCGCAAGCACTGCAGCATGTAGTCGCTCATGAGTGCCAGGCTCCCCAGAGGTACGGACAAGCTGTGGGAGACGTATCGTCCTCCGTATCCCCCCACCCACGCACCAGTGATGGGCCTGAGCTGTGTCGGGTGCCACCCTGCTGTGAACCTGCTTTATCCTCATCCTTCTCCACCTCCTCCTCATCCTCCTCGTCCTCCAGTAGTGGGCCCTGGCTGGCCACATTTGTACCTGGCCTCTGCTATTGCAAAAAACGTCCCTCTGAGCCACTTCTAACAGACTGGCCTGAAAGTGGTAAAAATGACCCCTCATCCTCCTCCTCCTCCTGGGCCACCTCCTCTTCCATCATCGCCCTAAGCATTTTCTCAAGGAGACATAGAAGTGATATTGTAACGCTGATAACGGTGTCATCGCCACTGGCCATGTTGGTGGAGTACTCGAAACAGCGCAACAGGGCACACAGGTCTCGCATGGTGGCCCAATCATTGGTGGTGAAGTGGTTCTGTTCCGCAGTATGACTCAAGCGTGCGTGCTGCAGCTGAAACTCCACTATGGCCTGCTGCTGCTCGCACAGTCTCTCCAGCATGTGCAAGGTGGAATTCCACCTGGTGGGCACGTCGCATATTAGGCGGTGAGCGGGAAGGCCGAAGTTACACTGTAGCGCAGACAGGCGAGCAGAGGCAGGATGTGAATGCCGGAAGCGCGCACAGACGGCCCGCACTTTATGCAGCAGCTCTGACATTTCAGGGTAGTTGTGAATGAACTTCTGCACCACCAAATTCAGCACATGCGCCAGGCAAGAGGTGGGCGTCAAACCGACTAGTCCCAGAGCTGCTACGAGATTTCGCCCATTATCGCACAGCACCAGGCCGGGCTTGAGGCCCACTGGCAGCAACCACTGGTCGGTCTGTTGTTCAATACCCCGCCACAACTCCTGTGCGGTGTGGGGCCTGTCCCCCAAACATATGAGTTTCAGAATGGCCTGCTGATGTTGACCCCGGTCTGTGCTGAAGTTGGTGGTGAAGGTGTGTGGCTGACTGGATGAGCTGGTGGAAGCGGAGGAGGAAGCCGAGTAGGAGGAGGAGGCTACAGGAGGCAAAGAATGATGCCCTGCGATCTTTGGCGGCAGAAGGACGTGCGCCAAGGAACTCTCCGCCTGGGGCCCAGCCGCCACTACATTTACCCAGTGTGCAGTTAGGGAGATATAGCGTCCCTGGCCGTGCTTACTGGTCCACGTATCTGTGGTTAGGTGGACCTTGCCACAGATGGCGTTGCGCAGTGCACACTTGATTTTATTGGATACTTGGTTGTGCAGGGAAGGCACGGCTGTCTTGGAAAAGTAGTGGCGGCTGGGAACAACATACTGTGGGACAGCCATGGACATCAGCTGTTTGAAGCTGTCTGTGTCCACCAGCCTGAATGACAGCATTTCAAAGGCCAGTAGTTTAGAAATGCTGGCATTCAGGCCCAAGGCTCGAGGGTGGCTATGTGGGAATTTACGCTTTCTCTCCAAGGTTTGTGAGATGGAGAGCTGAACGCTGCCGTGTGACATGGTGGAGATGCTTGGTGACGCAGGTGGTGGTGTCGGTGGCACATCCTCTGTTTGGTGGGCGGCAGGTGCCAACGTTCCTCCCGAGGCGGAGGAAGCAGCAGAAGAGGGAGTAGGGGGAGCCTGAGTGAGTTCCTTGTTTTTAAGGTGTTTACTCCACTGCAGTTCATGCTTTGCATGTAGATGTCTGGTCATGCAGGTTGTGCTAAGGTTCAGAACGTTAATGCCTAGCTTCAGGATCTGATGGCACAGCGTGCAAACCACTCGGGTCTTGTCGTCAGCACATTGTTTAAAGAAGTGCCATGCCAGGGAACCCCTTGAAGCTGCCTTTAGGGTGCTCAGTCCCTGGTGGCGGTGGCCAGTAGCAGACATACTCTCTTGGCGGCGGCTGTTCTGCTTTTGCCCCCTGCTCCCTCTTTTGCTACGCTTTTGGCTCAGTCTCACCACTGCCTCTTCCTCTGAACTATGAAAGTCAGTGGCACGACCTTCATTCCATGTGGGGTCTAGGACCTCATCGTCCCCTGCATCTTCTTCCACACAGTCTTCCTCCCTGACCTCCTGTTCGGTCTGCACACTGCAGATAGACGTAGCAGTTGGCACCTGTGTTTCGTCATCATTTGAGACGTGCGGACTCCGATGAGGTGGTATTCCCATGTCCTCATCATCAGGAAACATCAGTGGTTGTGCATCAGTGCATTCTATGTCTTCCACCACTGGGGAAGGGCTAGGTGGATTCCATTTGGAAACCCTGCCAGCAGAGTCTTCAAACAGCATAAGAGACTACTGCATAACTTGAGACTTAGACAGTTTCCCTGATATGCATGGGGGTGATGTGACAGACTGATGGGCTTGGTTTTCAAGCGCCACCTGTGCGCTTTCTGCAGAAGACTGGGTGGGAGATAATGTTGTGCACGTGCTGGATCCATTGTCGGCCACCATATTGACTAGCGCCTGTACCTGCTCAGGCCTTACCATCCTTAGAACGGCATTGGGCCCCACCAAATATCGCTGTAAATTCTGGCGGGTACTGGAACCTGAGGTAGTTGGTTCACTAGGACGTGTGGCTGTGGCAGAATGGCCACGTCCTCTCCCAGCACCAGAGGGTACACTAACACCACCACGACCGCGCCCGCGTCCCTTACGAGATGTTTTCCTCATTGTTACCGTTCACCAAACACCACAATAAGAAAAAAAATATTTGGCCCAATGTATTGATTTCAAATTCAGGCCTTTTTTTACAGGCACCTAACACTATCTGCTTATTTATTTATGTAGCGTATTACATTAATCCAGGCACCGCAGTAACCACTGATTTAGGGGAATATCTCTTTTAGGGCTAGTATTTAGGCCCTGGATGAAAGGTATCCTTTTATGGACAGATTTATACTTGGCCTGCAACAGCTGGAACACCAGATTCAGGGTATTGCTATTTTGGCAATTGAATTTCACCCCAGAACAAAATATATGTTTTTGCGGACACTATGAAATTTGGCCAGCCACAGCTGAAACCACTGATTTATGGTATTGCTATTTTGGCAATTGAATTTCAACCCAGAACAAAATATACCCTGTTACGGACAGATTTAAACTAGGCCTGCAACAGCTGGAACACCAGATTCAGGGTATTACTATTTTGGCAATTGAATTTCACCCCAGAACAAAATATACCCTGTTATGGACAGATATAAACTAAGCCTGCAACAGCTGTAACACCAGATTCAGGGTATTGCTATTTTGGCTATTGAGTTTAACCGCAGAACAAAATATATAATTTGCAGGACACTTTGAAACTTGGCCAGCCACAGCTGAAACCACTGATTTATGGTATTGCTATTTTGGCAATTGAATTTCACCCCAGAACAAAATATACCCTTTGCAGGACACTATGAAACTTGGCCAGCCACAGCTGAAACCACTGATTTATGGTATTGCTATTTTGGCAATTGAATTTCACCCCAGAACAAAATATATGTTTTAGCGGACACTATGAAACTTGGCCAGCCACAGCTGAAACCACTGATTTATGGTATTGCTATTTTGGCAATTGAATTTCACCTCAGAACAAAATATACCCTGTTAAAGACAGATTTAAACTAGGCCTGCAACAGCTGGAACACCGGATTCAGGGTATTGCTATTTTGGCAATTGAATTTCACCCCAGAACAAAATATACCCTGTTAAAGACAGATTTAAACTAGGCCTGCAACAACTGGAACACCAGATTCAGGGTATTGCTATTTTGGCAATTGCATTTCACCCCAGAACAAAATATACCCTTTCAGGACACTATGAAACTTTGCCAGCCACAGTTGAAACCACTGATTTATGGTATTGCTATTTTGGCAATTGAATTTCACCCCAGAACAAAATATACCCTTTGCAGGACACTATGAAACTTGGCCAGCCACAGCTGAAACCACTGATTTATGGTATTGCTATTTTGGCAATTGAATTTCACCCCAGAACAAAATATATGTTTTAGCGGACACTATGAAACTTGGCCAGCCACAGCTGAAACCACTGATTTATGGTATTGCTATTTTGACAATTGAATTTCACCCCAGAACAAAATATATGTTTTAGCGGACACTATGAAACTTGGCCAGCCACAGCTGAAACCACTGATTTATGGTATTGCTATTTTGGCAATTGAATTTCACCTCAGAACAAAATATACCCTGTTAAAGACAGATTTAAACTAGGCCTGCAACAGCTGGAACACCAGATTCAGGGTATTGCTATTTTGGCAATTGAATTTCACCCCAGAACAAAATATACCCTTTTCAGGACACTATGAAACTTGGCCAGCCACAGTTGAAACCACTGATTTATGGTATTGCTATTTTGGCTATTGAGTTTCACCCCAGAACAAAATATATATTTTGCAGGACACTATGAAACTTGAACAGCCACAGCTGAAACCACTGATTTATGGTATTGCTATTTTGGCAATTGAATTTCACCCCAGAACAAAATATACCCTTTGCCGGACACTATGAAACTCGGCCAGCCACAGCTGAAACCACTGATTTATGGTATTGCTATTTTGGCAATTGAATTTCACTCCAGAACAAAATATGTTTTAGCGGACACTATGAAACTTGGCCAGCCACAGCTGAAACCACTGATTTATGGTATTGCTATTTTGGCAATTGAATTTCACCTCAGAACAAAATATACCCTGTTAAAGACAGATTTAAACTAGGCCTGCAACAGCTGGAACACCAGATTCAGGGTATTGCTATTTTGGCAATTGAATTTCACCCCAGAACAAAATATACCCTTTTCAGGACACTATGAAACTTTGCCAGCCACAGTTGAAACCACTGATTTATGGTATTGCTATTTTGGCTATTGAGTTTCACCCCAGAACAAAATATATAATTTGCAGGTCACTATGAAACTTGAACAGCCACAGCTGAAACCACTGATTTATGGTATTGCTATTTTGGCAATGGAATTTCACCCCAGAACAAAATATACCCTTTGCCGGACACTATGAAACTTGGCCAGCCACAGCTGAAACCACTGATTTATGGTATTGCTATTTTGGCAATTGAATTTCACCCCAGAACAAAATATACCCTTTGCAGGACACTATGAAACTTGGCCAGCCACAGCTGAAACCACTGATTTATGGTATTGCTATTTTGGCAATTGAATTTCATCCCAGAACAAAATATATGTTTTAGCGGACACTATGAAACTTGGCCAGCCACAGCTGAAACCACTGATTTATGGTATTGCTATTTTGGCAATTGAATTTCACCTCAGAACAAAATATACCCTGATAAAGACAGATTTAAACTAGGCCTGCAACAGCTGGAACACCAGATTCAGGGTATTGCTATTTTGGCAATTGAATTTCACCCCAGAACAAAATATACCCTTTTCAGGACACTATGAAACTTGGCCAGCCACAGTTGAAACCACTGATTTATGGTATTGCTATTTTGGCTATTGAGTTTCACCCCAGAACAAAATATATATTTTGCAGGACACTATGAAACTTGAACAGCCACAGCTGAAACCACTGATTTATGGTATTGCTATTTTGGCAATTGAATTTCACCCCAGAACAAAATATACCCTTTGCCGGACACTATGAAACTTGGCCAGCCACAGCTGAAACCACTGATTTATGGTATTGCTATTTTGGCAATTGAATTTCACTCCAGAACAAAATATATGTTTTAGCGGACACTATGAAACTTGGCCAGCCACAGCTGAAACCACTGATTTATGGTATTGCTATTTTGGCAATTGAATTTCACCTCAGAACAAAATATACCCTGTTAAAGACAGATTTAAACTAGGCCTGCAACAGCTGGAACACCAGATTCAGGGTATTGCTATTTTGGCAATTGAATTTCACCCCAGAACAAAATATACCCTTTTCAGGACACTATGAAACTTTGCCAGCCACAGTTGAAACCACTGATTTATGGGATTGCTATTTTGGCTATTGAGTTTCACCCCAGAACAAAATATATAATTTGCAGGTCACTATGAAACTTGAACAGCCACAGCTGAAACCACTGATTTATGGTATTGCTATTTTGGCAATGGAATTTCACCCCAGAACAAAATGTACCCTGTCACGGACAGATTTAAACTAAGCCTGCAACAGCTGGAACACCAGATTCAGGGTATTGCTATTTTGGCAATTGAATTTCACCCCAGAACAAAATATACCCTGTCACGGACAGATTTAAACTAAGCCTGCAACAGCTGGAACACCAGATTCAGGGTATTGTTATTTTGGCAATTGAATTTTACCCCAGAGCAAAATATACTCTTTGCAGGACACTATGAAATGTGGCCAGCCACAGCTGAAACCACTGATTTATGGTATTGCTATTTTGGCTATTGTATTTCACCCCAGAACAAAATATATAATTTGCAGGACACTATGAAACTTGGCCAGCCACAGCTGAAACCACTGATTTATGGTATTGCTATTTTGACAATTGAATTTCACCCCAGAACAAAATATATGTTTTGGCGGACACTATTATAGTTTGCCAGACAGAGCTGAAACCACTGATTTATGGTATTGCTATTTTGGCAATTGAATTTCAACCCAGAACAAAATATACCCTGTTACGGACAGATTTAAACTAGGCCTGCAACAGCTGGAACACCAGATTCAGGGTATTACTATTTTGGCAATTGAATTTCACCCCAGAACAAAATATACCCTGTTATGGACAGATATAAACTAAGCCTGCAACAGCTGTAACACCAGATTCAGGGTATTGCTATTTTGGCTATTGAGTTTAACCGCAGAACAAAATATATAATTTGCAGGACACTTTGAAACTTGGCCAGCCACAGCTGAAACCACTGATTTATGGTATTGCTATTTTGGCAATTGAATTTCACCCCAGAACAAAATATACCCTTTGCAGGACACTATGAAACTTGGCCAGCCACAGCTGAAACCACTGATTTATGGTATTGCTATTTTGGCAATTGAATTTCACCCCAGAACAAAATATATGTTTTAGCGGACACTATGAAACTTGGCCAGCCACAGCTGAAACCACTGATTTATGGTATTGCTATTTTGACAATTGAATTTCACCCCAGAACAAAATATATGTTTTAGCGGACACTATGAAACTTGGCCAGCCACAGCTGAAACCACTGATTTATGGTATTGCTATTTTGGCAATTGAATTTCACCTCAGAACAAAATATACCCTGTTAAAGACAGATTTAAACTAGGCCTGCAACAGCTGGAACACCAGATTCAGGGTATTGCTATTTTGGCAATTGAATTTCACCCCAGAACAAAATATACCCTTTTCAGGACACTATGAAACTTGGCCAGCCACAGTTGAAACCACTGATTTATGGTATTGCTATTTTGGCTATTGAGTTTCACCCCAGAACAAAATATATATTTTGCAGGACACTATGAAACTTGAACAGCCACAGCTGAAACCACTGATTTATGGTATTGCTATTTTGGCAATTGAATTTCACCCCAGAACAAAATATACCCTTTGCCGGACACTATGAAACTCGGCCAGCCACAGCTGAAACCACTGATTTATGGTATTGCTATTTTGGCAATTGAATTTCACTCCAGAACAAAATATGTTTTAGCGGACACTATGAAACTTGGCCAGCCACAGCTGAAACCACTGATTTATGGTATTGCTATTTTGGCAATTGAATTTCACCTCAGAACAAAATATACCCTGTTAAAGACAGATTTAAACTAGGCCTGCAACAGCTGGAACACCAGATTCAGGGTATTGCTATTTTGGCAATTGAATTTCACCCCAGAACAAAATATACCCTTTTCAGGACACTATGAAACTTTGCCAGCCACAGTTGAAACCACTGATTTATGGTATTGCTATTTTGGCTATTGAGTTTCACCCCAGAACAAAATATATAATTTGCAGGTCACTATGAAACTTGAACAGCCACAGCTGAAACCACTGATTTATGGTATTGCTATTTTGGCAATGGAATTTCACCCCAGAACAAAATATACCCTTTGCCGGACACTATGAAACTTGGCCAGCCACAGCTGAAACCACTGATTTATGGTATTGCTATTTTGGCAATTGAATTTCACCCCAGAACAAAATATACCCTTTGCAGGACACTATGAAACTTGGCCAGCCACAGCTGAAACCACTGATTTATGGTATTGCTATTTTGGCAATTGAATTTCATCCCAGAACAAAATATATGTTTTAGCGGACACTATGAAACTTGGCCAGCCACAGCTGAAACCACTGATTTATGGTATTGCTATTTTGGCAATTGAATTTCACCTCAGAACAAAATATACCCTGATAAAGACAGATTTAAACTAGGCCTGCAACAGCTGGAACACCAGATTCAGGGTATTGCTATTTTGGCAATTGAATTTCACCCCAGAACAAAATATACCCTTTTCAGGACACTATGAAACTTGGCCAGCCACAGTTGAAACCACTGATTTATGGTATTGCTATTTTGGCTATTGAGTTTCACCCCAGAACAAAATATATATTTTGCAGGACACTATGAAACTTGAACAGCCACAGCTGAAACCACTGATTTATGGTATTGCTATTTTGGCAATTGAATTTCACCCCAGAACAAAATATACCCTTTGCCGGACACTATGAAACTTGGCCAGCCACAGCTGAAACCACTGATTTATGGTATTGCTATTTTGGCAATTGAATTTCACTCCAGAACAAAATATATGTTTTAGCGGACACTATGAAACTTGGCCAGCCACAGCTGAAACCACTGATTTATGGTATTGCTATTTTGGCAATTGAATTTCACCTCAGAACAAAATATACCCTGTTAAAGACAGATTTAAACTAGGCCTGCAACAGCTGGAACACCAGATTCAGGGTATTGCTATTTTGGCAATTGAATTTCACCCCAGAACAAAATATACCCTTTTCAGGACACTATGAAACTTTGCCAGCCACAGTTGAAACCACTGATTTATGGGATTGCTATTTTGGCTATTGAGTTTCACCCCAGAACAAAATATATAATTTGCAGGTCACTATGAAACTTGAACAGCCACAGCTGAAACCACTGATTTATGGTATTGCTATTTTGGCAATGGAATTTCACCCCAGAACAAAATGTACCCTGTCACGGACAGATTTAAACTAAGCCTGCAACAGCTGGAACACCAGATTCAGGGTATTGCTATTTTGGCAATTGAATTTCACCCCAGAACAAAATATACCCTGTCACGGACAGATTTAAACTAAGCCTGCAACAGCTGGAACACCAGATTCAGGGTATTGTTATTTTGGCAATTGAATTTTACCCCAGAGCAAAATATACTCTTTGCAGGACACTATGAAATGTGGCCAGCCACAGCTGAAACCACTGATTTATGGTATTGCTATTTTGGCTATTGTATTTCACCCCAGAACAAAATATATAATTTGCAGGACACTATGAAACTTGGCCAGCCACAGCTGAAACCACTGATTTATGGTATTGCTATTTTGACAATTGAATTTCACCCCAGAACAAAATATATGTTTTGGCGGACACTATTATAGTTTGCCAGACAGAGCTGAAACCACTGATTTATGGTATTGCTATTTTGGCAATTGAATTTCAACCCAGAACAAAATATACCCTGTTACGGACAGATTTAAACTAGGCCTGCAACAGCTGGAACACCAGATTCAGGGTATTACTATTTTGGCAATTGAATTTCACCCCAGAACAAAATATACCCTGTTATGGACAGATATAAACTAAGCCTGCAACAGCTGTAACACCAGATTCAGGGTATTGCTATTTTGGCTATTGAGTTTAACCGCAGAACAAAATATATAATTTGCAGGACACTTTGAAACTTGGCCAGCCACAGCTGAAACCACTGATTTATGGTATTGCTATTTTGGCAATTGAATTTCACCCCAGAACAAAATATACCCTTTGCAGGACACTATGAAACTTGGCCAGCCACAGCTGAAACCACTGATTTATGGTATTGCTATTTTGGCAATTGAATTTCACCCCAGAACAAAATATATGTTTTAGCGGACACTATGAAACTTGGCCAGCCACAGCTGAAACCACTGATTTATGGTATTGCTATTTTGGCAATTGAATTTCACCTCAGAACAAAATATACCCTGTTAAAGACAGATTTAAACTAGGCCTGCAACAGCTGGAACACCGGATTCAGGGTATTGCTATTTTGGCAATTGAATTTCACCCCAGAACAAAATATACCCTGTTAAAGACAGATTTAAACTAGGCCTGCAACAACTGGAACACCAGATTCAGGGTATTGCTATTTTGGCAATTGCATTTCACCCCAGAACAAAATATACCCTTTCAGGACACTATGAAACTTTGCCAGCCACAGTTGAAACCACTGATTTATGGTATTGCTATTTTGGCAATTGAATTTCACCCCAGAACAAAATATACCCTTTGCAGGACACTATGAAACTTGGCCAGCCACAGCTGAAACCACTGATTTATGGTATTGCTATTTTGGCAATTGAATTTCACCCCAGAACAAAATATATGTTTTAGCGGACACTATGAAACTTGGCCAGCCACAGCTGAAACCACTGATTTATGGTATTGCTATTTTGACAATTGAATTTCACCCCAGAACAAAATATATGTTTTAGCGGACACTATGAAACTTGGCCAGCCACAGCTGAAACCACTGATTTATGGTATTGCTATTTTGGCAATTGAATTTCACCTCAGAACAAAATATACCCTGTTAAAGACAGATTTAAAATAGGCCTGCAACAGCTGGAACACCAGATTCAGGGTATTGCTATTTTGGCAATTGAATTTCACCCCAGAACAAAATATACCCTTTTCAGGACACTATGAAACTTGGCCAGCCACAGTTGAAACCACTGATTTATGGTATTGCTATTTTGGCTATTGAGTTTCACCCCAGAACAAAATATATATTTTGCAGGACACTATGAAACTTGAACAGCCACAGCTGAAACCACTGATTTATGGTATTGCTATTTTGGCAATTGAATTTCACCCCAGAACAAAATATACCCTTTGCCGGACACTATGAAACTCGGCCAGCCACAGCTGAAACCACTGATTTATGGTATTGCTATTTTGGCAATTGAATTTCACTCCAGAACAAAATATGTTTTAGCGGACACTATGAAACTTGGCCAGCCACAGCTGAAACCACTGATTTATGGTATTGCTATTTTGGCAATTGAATTTCACCTCAGAACAAAATATACCCTGTTAAAGACAGATTTAAACTAGGCCTGCAACAGCTGGAACACCAGATTCAGGGTATTGCTATTTTGGCAATTGAATTTCACCCCAGAACAAAATATACCCTTTTCAGGACACTATGAAACTTTGCCAGCCACAGCTGAAACCACTGATTTATGGTATTGCTATTTTGGCTATTGTATTTCACCCCAGAACAAAATATATAATTTGCAGGTCACTATGAAACTTGAACAGCCACAGCTGAAACCACTGATTTATGGTATTGCTATTTTGGCAATGGAATTTCACCCCAGAACAAAATATACCCTTTGCCGGACACTATGAAACTTGGCCAGCCACAGCTGAAACCACTGATTTATGGTATTGCTATTTTGGCAATTGAATTTCACCCCAGAACAAAATATACCCTTTTCAGGACACTATGAAACTTGGCCAGCCACAGTTGAAACCACTGATTTATGGTATTGCTATTTTGGCTATTGAGTTTCACCCCAGAACAAAATATATATTTTGCAGGACACTATGAAACTTGAACAGCCACAGCTGAAACCACTGATTTATGGTATTGCTATTTTGGCAATTGAATTTCACCCCAGAACAAAATATACCCTTTGCCGGACACTATGAAACTTGGCCAGCCACAGCTGAAACCACTGATTTATGGTATTGCTATTTTGGCAATTGAATTTCACTCCAGAACAAAATATATGTTTTAGCGGACACTATGAAACTTGGCCAGCCACAGCTGAAACCACTGATTTATGGTATTGCTATTTTGGCAATTGAATTTCACCTCAGAACAAAATATACCCTGTTAAAGACAGATTTAAACTAGGCCTGCAACAGCTGGAACACCAGATTCAGGGTATTGCTATTTTGGCAATTGAATTTCACCCCAGAACAAAATATACCCTTTTCAGGACACTATGAAACTTTGCCAGCCACAGTTGAAACCACTGATTTATGGGATTGCTATTTTGGCTATTGAGTTTCACCCCAGAACAAAATATATAATTTGCAGGTCACTATGAAACTTGAACAGCCACAGCTGAAACCACTGATTTATGGTATTGCTATTTTGGCAATGGAATTTCACCCCAGAACAAAATGTACCCTGTCACGGACAGATTTAAACTAAGCCTGCAACAGCTGGAACACCAGATTCAGGGTATTGCTATTTTGGCAATTGAATTTCACCCCAGAACAAAATATACCCTGTCACGGACAGATTTAAACTAAGCCTGCAACAGCTGGAACACCAGATTCAGGGTATTGTTATTTTGGCAATTGAATTTTACCCCAGAGCAAAATATACTCTTTGCAGGACACTATGAAATGTGGCCAGCCACAGCTGAAACCACTGATTTATGGTATTGCTATTTTGGCTATTGTATTTCACCCCAGAACAAAATATATAATTTGCAGGACACTATGAAACTTGGCCAGCCACAGCTGAAACCACTGATTTATGGTATTGCTATTTTGACAATTGAATTTCACCCCAGAACAAAATATATGTTTTGGCGGACACTATTATAGTTTGCCAGACAGAGCTGAAACCACTGATTTATGGTATTGCTATTTTGGCAATTGAATTTCACCCCAGAACAAAATATACCCTTTGCCGGACACTATGAAACTTGGCCAGCCACAGCTGAAACCACTGATTTATGGTATTGCTATTTTGGCAATTGAATTTCACCCCAGAACAAAATATACCCTTTGCAGGACACTATGAAACTTGGCCAGCCACAGCTGAAACCACTGATTTATGGTATTGCTATTTTGGCAATTGAATTTCACCCCAGAACAAATTATACCCTGTTACGGACAGATTTAAACTAAGCCTGCAACAGCTGGAACACCAGATTCAGGGTATTGTTATTTTGGCAATTGAATTTTACCCCAGAGCAAAATATACTCTTTGCAGGACACTATGAAATGTGGCCAGCCACAGCTGAAACCACTGATTTATGGTATTGCTATTTTGGCTATTGTATTTCACCCCAGAACAAAATATATAATTTGCAGGACACTATGAAACTTGGCCAGCCACAGCTGAAACCACTGATTTATGGTATTGCTATTTTGGCAATTGAATTTCACCCCAGAACAAAATATATGTTTTGGCGGACACTATTATAGTTTGCCAGACAGAGCTGAAACCACTGATTTATGGTATTGCTATTTTGGCAATTGAATTTCACCCCAGAACAAAATATACCCTTTGCAGGACACTATGAAACTTGGCCAGTCACAGCTGAAACCACTGATTTATGGTATTGCTATTTTGGCAATTGATTTTCACCCCAGAACAAAATATATGTTTTTGCGGACACTATGAAACTTTTTTAACAATTTTCTTTTTATTCATTTTCAAAACAAAAAGCATTGTTACATACATAATTGAGGTCAGATCAGCATCTTTTTTCAGACGGTTATTGGCATTATACACGTGTCAAGATTCTGTGGCAATAATAAAATATCGGGATCTACAGATCTAACATTTCACGCTATGAGAATCCCGTGTCACGTGGAGCAAGGGTAGTTCGATCTTCACTCCACGGCAAGCTGAGTACAAAGTGCGTATTAGTTATAGAATCTCAAAAGGATTACCAAACAATACAAAACAAAACAAAACAAATGCTAGCTTGTGTTAACTCCGAATAAAGCGACAAATGTGAGATTAGTGCACTAGTCGACTAGACGGATCAGATAATATGGTTAGTAGAACCCAATTATCTGTACTCTGTGTGGGTATATTCCTGCCTAAGGACTATTGTGACGTCTAAGAGAGCCTTGCGAGACTTCCAGCGATATGCAAGACTTCTTTTGACCAAAGGTATACACAAATACTTTATATACTCTTGGTTTGAGTGTTAGCGTCTGCCTGTTGTGAGATGTAGGAGATCCAAGGCTGCCAGATATTTAGGTATCCCTTTCTATTGTGGGACTCCCAACCTGCTAGTTCCTCCAATCTACAGAGCTGGTTCATTTTTTCGTACCACATACAGAGTGTAGGGGGTCTTCTGACCTCCAAGCCATGGGTATGAGCAGTTTGGCTGCCGTGATCATATGTGTTTGCAGTTTGTTTTTATGAGGTGTGAAATAGGGTACCGATTTCCACAGTAAGATCAGGGGTGCCGTGAGCTTAATATGATCAGAGCACACTTTGTTGATGGTAGATTCAACAGCTTCCCAAAACTGCTTAATTTTTTGACAAGACCACCATATGTGGGATATGCTACCAGTCTGCTTGTGGCACCTCCAACATTCATCTGTTGGCATAAGGTGGATCTTGTGAAGAAATTCAGGAGTGCGGTACCATCTAGTTATTGTTTTTAGCGAATTTTCTTGCACCCTGACACACCTAGAAAAACCATGTGAATGAGATAGAATGAAGGTTTTATCAGACTCCTCTAGATGGAGACCCAGTTCAGTTTCCCACTCTTCTAGATATCTAGGTGATAGCGTGTCTCTTTTCCCCAATATTTGTTTATAAACCAAAGAGAGCGGTTTGTGAGGCAACTTCGGGATTAAGGCCATGTTTTCCAGCCAAGTGAGGTCTGGTAAAGGGAGGTGAGCTGAGGTTTTAAATTTCTTACACATGTTTTCAAAGTCCCATTTATGTATTACTGGACCCACATACGGTGTATCTCCACACAGCGATTTGTAATGGTCACCTAATTCGCTAAATTTAGAAAACCGAGGACCAAATAAGGTTTGGTACCCTTATATTATCTGACATTATATGTGGGAGGATATTAAGAGGGGCGGCTGGGGATAGGCGACCCATACCTATGTTCAGAGAGGGCGATTTCATACAACAGGCAACTGTACTTTTGGTAAGGATGCTAGTAATTTCAGGTAAGAGGCTAGTTTTGGTCTTAAACCATAGTGTATGCTCTCTCTGTATTCCAAGCATTGCTCTCTCAAAGCCCGCGTGTAGGGATTTTGTGTCATTCGTTAGGACCAACCATCTTTCCAGATGGATGGCTTGTATATATGTGTATATGTCTGGGAGAGAGATCCCTCCAGTCCTCTTTTTGCGTGTGAGTAAAGAGTAGGGCAATCTAGCCTTCTTCCCGGCCCATAAAAAGTTGCTCATGATAGTTTTCACTTTATCCAGAAAGGTTTTAGGGACTGTGATTGGTAATGAGCGAAATATTTATAGTATTTGAGGGAGAATATATGTAGTCAATACATTTTTCCTTCCTATCCAAGATATTTTGGACACAGAAGTTTTGCTTAAAAAGGATCGAATTTTTGTCATTAACGGGGGATAATTCAGTTGAAATAGCCTGGATGGGTTCGGTGGGATCAGTATACCCAAGTATTTAATCGCCTCCGAAGGCCATTTAAAAGGGGAAGAGGCTTTTAAGCGTCTCTGTAGGGCGACCGGTAATGAGATCACCAGGGCTTCTGATTTCTCTAAATTGATCTTAAGATTGGAAATACTTCCAAAGGAGCCGAAGATGTTTAGTATGTGGGGCATGGCTTCTCCTGGATTGGTTATCATGAGTAGTAAATTGTCAACGAAGGCTGCCATTTTATGCATAAAGCCCCCCAATTGTATCCCTTTAATATCTGGACATTGTCTAAATTTTAATAATAGGGTTTCTAAGACCAAGATAAACAGTGAAGGGGAAAGCGGGCAGCCCTGTCGCGTCCCATTGCTGATAGTGAAAGGGTCCGACGTAGTGCCATTCACTAAGATGCGAGCCGTGGGGGCTGAGTACATGGAGAAGACAGCCTGTACAAATTCACTCGGGAAACCGAAGGCCAGCAGAGTGCTGCTCATAAAAGGCCAGCTAACTCTGTTGAATGCCTTTTCGGCATCCGTCCCAAGCAACACCAAAGGCATATTCTTTTTCTTTGCAAGACTTACCGCGTTGACAACTCAGCTAACGTTATGTCTGCCCTCTGTTCCTCGAACGAAGCCCACTTGTTCCTCCCCCACAAGTCCAGGCAGCAGAATCGAAATGCGATGACTTAGCAATTTGGCCCACCATTTTAGATCCGCGTTGAGAAGCGAAATTGGGCGGTAGCTGCCGCAGGCTTCTGGGTCCTTGCCTTCTTTAGGTATTATAGTGATGTTCGCCGCCTGGGCCTGCGGGGGCAAGCTGGCCCCACCTAGAAGATAGTTACAGAGGTCTGTGAATCGTGGAATTAAAGATTTTGCAAATTTTTTATAATAAGCAATTGTAAGGCCATCAGGCCACGGGCTTTTTCCCGAGGGGATTGAGTATAAGACTTTGCCCACTTCTTCCTCCGTAAATGGCCTCATGAGGTCCTCCCTATCTTTATCAGACAGTGAGGGCATATCTATTGACTTCAGAAAATCGCCAACGCGGTTTTATACCTGCAAGCTGTCTGCAAAAGCCTGGGCTTCTGAGTTTTGAAGATTATACAGTGACGTATAAAACTTACAGAATTCCCTCGCAATTGCTGGTGTTTCGGTCAACCTAGTGCCCTGACTGGACTTTATAACAGAGATAAAGGTTTTATTTTTTTGGGCTTTTAGAAGGTTCGTCATTAGTTTAGTCCCCTTATCTCCATGTGAATATTTGAAACGTAAGGCTTGTAGTATTTTTGCTGACTTAACATTTAGTTTATCTCGCAATTGGGATCTAAGGGATTTTAACTGCTGTAGAATTTCTGTAGTTAGCGTTGATTTATGTAATTTTTCCAATGTGGAAATTTGAAGTAGTAAAGAATCTATCATTTTTGTTCTTTGTTTCTTGAGCCTGGTCCCTAAGCTAATTAGCTCCCCCCTCACCACAGCTTTGTGGGCCTCCCACAATATTGGATCTGAGATTGAGTCCACCTTATTAAGACTAAAGTAGTTATCTATGACTTTATTGATCTGTTCCCTGTTTACTTCATCCTCTATCAGAGTGGGGTTCAATCTCCAGTTCCAAGTTCTGGCTGGTATGTTCTTAAAGGGAATCTGTCAGCATCATATTGTCGTTTTTCTTTTTTCATGCATCCTAATAAAATCAAATACCTTAAATCCATATGTGTGGTTCATTTTCATTTTCGTCCAGTAGTTTCTTTAAAAAAGCGCTTATTCCGATATGCTAATTAAGATCCAGGTAGCCCAGAGGGGCGTTCCTCCTATAGCAAGTAGCCCAGGAACGCCCCCCTGATGTCATGTGCCCGCCGAAAATTTCAAAACCAGAACGCCTCCATCGGCCTAAATCGCCTCCCACAGGCGAGTCTAAATGCGACGCCTGTCCTTCCTCAGGGTGTGGTATATCTGGCTGTGTTTCTGAGGAGTGTTTAACCCATTCACATTAAATGTGAGACATGTCAGCTGGGCAATCGTGGACAGTAAGTTAGACAACCTATCTTTGATCCGACGGAGGTAGTTAGCAAGACTAGCATTAACCAACATAATTTTAACAATAATACAACATAAGTAAACACATTTGTGAGGCACTCAGGCCTCATAGGCGCGTGTAAGCGCAGTATAGCAAGTAGTCTCAGGTGAGATAAAAGTGCGGGGGGGGGGTAAGAACATTAGTGGAAGGTGGTAGAAATGATGTTACAAACCACACACCCGATCCTTCATCTCCAAGCCTACAATAGACCAGATCATATCATGGTATGGCAGTACGTGGCGGTCAAAACATAGGCTCCATAGACTTAGGACAAAATCTAAAAAGGGGATATGGGGCCCCTGTTTAGAACGCGACGCGCCTTAAAAGTTACGTACTGCCCGCCTAGTATAAGTGAGTGAGACAAGGCAATAAAATATGTAATTTGAAAAACCTGTCAGATAACCTAGACAGAAACCAGTACTGTCCGGGTAGGCTAACAATAGAGTAATAAACATATTTAGTTCCAATGAAGACTCAGCATATTTCAACCTGTTAAGGGCAACAGTGGGATACTTAAGCTAGAGTCCTCTGTAGACATATGGTAGGGGACTGAAAATCCAGGATCCCCTTTCAATTAGCTACAGCAATCTTCTTCTTAGGCGTCTTCTGCTTGGCCATAACTTGCCACGGTATCGGCCTCACCAGCTTTGGAAGTTTCTCCATGTTGGCTGATGGTAGCCAGGAGCGTATCTCAAGAGGCGGTATTTCAAGGGCCTCCCAGATCTTGGAGAGGTCTTCTGGGTGTCGGATTGTGAGCTGTCGCCAATTAATGGTGGTACTGAGTCCAAAAGGGAAGAGCCACCGCATGGGCAGCCTCCGTTTCCTAAGTTCCTGTGTAAGCGGTTTCAGGGCTCTCCTTTTTGCGAGAGTACTTGCGGCTAAATCTTGGAATAACAGGATTTTTTCGCCATCCAGCGTGATATTATCTTGTTCTCTCGCTGCTTTGAGCACTGCTGCCGTATCAAGGTAGTTTAGCAGTTCACAGATGGTGTCTCTAGGTGGGTCTGTGGCTGCAGGCTTCGGCCACAAGGCCCTGTGGGCTCTTTCAATTACAATGGTATGCTCCCTCTCCTCTCCTACCAGTGAGGCGAAAATCTGGCGTACAGTGTCCGATAGGGCTTCTGCAGCTACCGATTCAGGTATGCTCCTTATCCTGATATTTTTCCTCCGCCGTCTGTTTTCTTGGTCCTCTAAATGTAAGAATAAAGAGCCCACATGAGCATTTAAGGAGCGTACCTGGGACTGGAGGCCTTTACTGTGTTGTATTACTGCCTGCTGGAACTCTTCCAGGACCTCCACTCTCTGGCCCACGTGTGTCACCTCCATTTTAATGTCGCTCAACTCCTTCATTACAGGGGACAGAGCATGAGCCAGCGACTGTTGTAGTGAGTGCTGCAGGAAAGCTCTGGTGATCGGAGCTGGGTCCGCTTCATCCTGAATGTCCGATGGTGCACATGAACTGGCGTCATCTGACTCGTGTCCCGCTGTAGCTGCATGTTCTTCAGCGGCCGCCATCTTACCTCTTCTAGCCGGAGAGGCATGTTTCTTCTGCAGGTATTTACTCATGTCTCCTTGAGACTTTCTGAGTTTGAAAGTGTGGTCAGTGTCTCCACTCCTTTCTTTGTTTAGTTGCCCATGATAGGACCTGTGTTCGCTCTGAAAAAGCTGTTAGATCGGGTGCTGTGTGAGAGAGCTCAGAGCTCACACGTCTTCCTCCATGCTCCGTTGGCTCCGCCCCCTCGGACCCTATGAAACTTGACCAGCCACAGCTGAAACCACTGATTTATGGTATTGCTATTTTGGCAATTGAATTTCACCCCAGAACAAAATATACCCTGTTACAGACAGATTTAAACTAGGCCTGCAACTGCTGGAACACCAGATTCAGGGTATTGCTATTTTGGCAATTGAATTTCACCCCACAACAAAATATACCCTTTGCAGGACACTATGAAACTTGGCCAGCCACAGCTGAAACCACTGATTTATGGTATTGCTATTTTGGCAATTGAATTTCACCCCAGAACAAAATATATGTTTTTGCGGACACTATGATTCCTGGCCTGCAACAGCTGGGACACCAGATTCAGGGTATTGCTATTTTGGCAATTGAATTTCACCCCAGAACAAAATATATGTTTTGGCGGACACTATTATAGTTTGCCAGCCAGTGCTGGGACACCAGATTTATGGTATTGCTATTTTGGCAATTGAATTTCACCCCACAACAAAATTTGTTTTTGCGGACACTATTATAGTTTGCCAGCCACAGCTGTGACACCAGATTTATGGTATTGCTATTATGGCAATTGAATTACTCCCTAGAACAAAATATATGTTTTTGCGGACACTATTATAGTTTGCCAGCCATTGCTGGGACACCAGATTTAGGGTAATGCTATTTTGACAATTGAATTTCACCACGGAAAATAATTTATCCTTTGCCAGACAGCAGACAGTATTATACTTGGCTAGCCAAAGCTGGAATACCAGATTTAGGGTATTGGTATTTGGGCAATTGTATTTAACCCCTTAATAAAATATAGAAATTGCTATCCTGAGTTTCTAGGGGTGACAATTAGCACAGCCAAGCCCCTGATGTAGGATAGCAAAAAAAAATATGTATTGATGGATTGATGGACTTGGTGGCAGCTTGTTCTGGTGCACCATAAGTCACAAAATGGCCGCCAATCACCCCAGAAAATAAGTGACAGAAAAACGCTCTGTGCAGCCTAAAAACCAGTGAGCAAGTAACTAGCAGAAGTTCAATCATTCACAGCTGTAAATAGATCACTTCATTAGGTACTTTTGTTGACTCCTCTCCCTACACTAATCAGAGCAGTGTGACGTGCGGCGCTATGTGACGCCAGCTTAAGTAGAGGCTGGGTCACATGCTGCACTTGGCCAATCACAGCCATGCCATTAGTAGGCATGGCTGTGATGGGCTCTTAGGGCAAGAAGTAAAACGCTAGCTGATTGGCTGCTGTGCAGACCTTCAGAAAGCGGGAAGTAATCGCCGAACAACGAACCCGAACTTTTTTGAAAATGTTCGGGTCCGTGTCCCAAACACCCCAAAATTCTGTACGAACCCGAACTATTCTCGAACTGTTCGCTCAACACTATTAATAACTCTATTAGTGCCCCCCAGAATTAATAATGCCCCTAGTAATACTAATGCCTCCATTAATGGGGTTCCCTGGGAATTAAGAAAATGAAAATACTTATATTACTTTATTATAAATATATTCCCAAATACCTTTTGTTATTTGTAATGGCTAATTTTTTTCTGGAGAGCAATCGTTAGGAGAAATAAAATGGCTGCCATCCTATTAGTACACACAAAACCTGTCCTAATCACACAGAAAGACAAGTTACTTCACAACACTGAGCTAAAGAGCTGCCGCATCCTCCTTTCCTTATATGAGCCTGAATACAGGAATCAGCTGAATCTCTGTAAGAATGGAGTTCATAAGTAGACATGAAGTACAGAGAGGATGGACAGGACAGAATTTGGTAATGTGGGGCTTTGGTAATGGAGACTGCAGACAAGTGCTGCTGCTCATTAACCCCACCTCCTCTCCGTACTTCATGTCCCCTCATGAACTCCATTCCTACAGAGATTCAGCTGAAGATCATATTAAACTGTATTTAGGATCATAATCCCTGACAAGCAAAGCAGAGAGGAGGATGAGGCAGCTCTTTAGCTCAGTGTTGTGAAGTAACTTGTCCTCCTGTGTAATAAGGCCAGGCTTTGAGTGTATTAGTAGGACGGCGGCCATTTTATTTCTCCTAAGGATTGCTCCTGAGTCAAAATGAGGCATTATAACTAATGAAAGGTATTTGAGAATATATTTATCATAAAGTAATATTGAAGAATTTTAATTTTATTCATTCCCGGAGAACTCCTTTAGTGCCCTCAGTAATATTAATGCCTCCATTTGTGCCCCTTCTCTGCTTGTTTAAAAAAAAAAAAACTCACCTCATTCATTTATCGCATATGAATACTCACTGCTCACTGGATGCACAGGACTGGATTTGTGCTCCAGTGTGATGATGTTTCGCAGGCCCTACTGCTTCTAGTCAATGCTGTGAAACATCATCATGCTGGAGCACAGATCCTGTCCTGCAAATTCAGTGAGCAGCAAGTGTTCCCGGTGGCGCGAACAAATTAATGAGGTGAGCAAAAGAGGGGTAGGGCAAAAAGCTTTACTAATGAGCGTTCCACAATGGAAGTGCCCATTAGTAATAGTGGCAAGTGCACATTGTAAAATACCGGCAATTATTATTGACAGTAGAAAAAAAATACTGGCAGGGGCACTGAATTAAAGGCTTGGCCACTTGACAACCCTATGTGTATAAACTTTGTGGAGGAGCTGTGTATATGCTGTGATCCGAGGAGTTGTGTATATACTGTTAGCAGAGGAGCTGTGTATTTACTGTGAGAGGAGGCACTGTGTACATACTGTGAGCAGAGATGCTCAGAGGAGCTATATATATACTAAAAGCGGAAGAGCTGTGTACATACAGTGATCGGAGGAGCTGTATATATACTGTGAGCGGAGGAGCTGTATATACAGTATACTGTTAATGGAGGAGCTGTGTGTGTATACTGTGAGCAGAGTAGCTGTATATACAGTATACTGTGAGCGGAGGAGCTGTGTATATACAGCGAGCGGCGGAGCTGTGTATACACAGCTAAAAGATCTATATAATGCGCTAAAAGATCTACATAATGAGATAAATAACTTGTCATGGAGCCCACTCCCAAAATAATGAGACATCCTGGGGGTTGATTAAACATTTATGCACCTTAGGTAAATAATAAAAAATAGAGGTACAGTAGTTGGATGTTTGAAAATAATTTTTTTCCCGTTTGTCTAATAAATTATTTTTTGCAGCCCATTTAACCAGTTCTTTGTATTCATTAAAATAATTTGCACATGGATCCTTTAATTCATAATAATCTGGGTCATTCAATATTCGGAGTGTTTCACTAAGGGTACTTTCACACTAACGGCATAGCTATCCGGCAGGCTGTTCCGGCGGGTGAACAGCCTGCCGGATCCGCATTGCCGCAAGCACCCGTGCACTGCCATGCTGCCGTTCCGTCCCCATTGATTATAATGGGGCGGGGGGCGGAGCTATGGCGCAGCATGGCAGTACTTTTAGTCCGGCGATCTCCGGCCGTGCACTGCCGCGCTGCGCCGTAGCTCCGCCCCCACCCCATTATAGTCAATGCAGACGGAGCAGCAGCACGGCAGTGCACGCGTACTTGCGGCATGGCGGATCCGGCAGGCTGTTAACCCGCTGGAACAGCCTGCCGGATAGCTATGCCGCTAGTGTGAAAGTACCCTATCATAAGTGCCACGATCAAGTAATACAGCCCTCCACCCTTGTCAGGAGGGTGTATTATTAAATAAAAATTGTTACTAAAGGACATAATAGCAGACCTTTATAGGGGGGTGAGGTTCAATAGTGGAATTGCAATGGGCCACCTCCCTCCAGGGCCCCTATATTGCATCCCAGGTGTAGCAGGAATGCCAAGTGGTGTAATGTGGCCTAAATGTATCTTTGTGTGTAACAGATTCCCCTGTTTTAAAGATGATGTTTTTAGTCAGGGCCTTGGATACCTACTCTTAACAATGGACGCAGACATCTATGTGTATCAGGGACATAGGTGTAGACACACTTCCAGACATTCAGTCTGCTCTAACCACAAGACTGACCTACTTAATTGCAATACACAAGATAACACTCTGGTCCATTGTCTGGGTAAAGACACAGTGTCTACTTTTAAGCTACTTGACCAAGCCCCTGTTTGTGAGTGTGTTATCTTTTACGATATATCGATTGTTTACTGTAGTTTGTGTGACTGTATAAAAGGCCGAGCTGTGGCCAGTAAATAAAGATTTATTCTTCATCCTCAATCTAGAGTCTTGTCTCTTATTGGGGGTTACCCATATACAGCTATCACACCAGCACTTGGAAGAGCTTCTTCACATGGAGCACTACTGGATGTTGAGCAGACTCCTCAACGATCGGGAAAAGGACACCCTTCAGCGGTGGAAACCCCTTGACACCCAGGGGTAACCATTACATTGGTGGCAGCAGTGTTAATGGTCCTATCTTCCCAGAGGAGGCACTACATCCATGGAGAATTGGTATGAGAAACTGAAACGGCTAACGTTGAAGGATTTGCTGGCGAGTCGTGGGCGTTTGACTAGTAACCGACCATGACAAGAACAGATAGCTGAATTGGTCAAATTGGACCAAAACAACTCCATGACTAACTCCAACCCACCAAACGAAGAAGAGGACTAGATCCAGAGAATCGTACAAAGAAGACTGACACTCTATGGGCCGAATCCACCTGTGGAACTGGTAACCCAGCTTCTCAACGAATCGATAGAGGAGGCAAGAGGGAAAAGAGCCTATCACCTACAGGTACTGACCGCACAAAGACCAGAGAGCTCAACGATACTACCGATTTTGACCCACAGCGAGTGAAAAAAGGTACCATTTGCCGTATTTAATAAATACCAAGAGACAGATGGAGAGAGAGATGAATATTTGGCTGACTTTGAAAGGTAAGGTGCACATCGGGTGTGGGGGTTACAATTTTTTGGGGAAAGGCCCATGAAGCTTTTCGTGCCATCCCAACCGAGGATGTTCCAAATGATGCCATTGTAAAGGAAGCGCTACTGTTCCGGTATGCTGTAACCCCTGAAGCATACCGGCGGCAGTTTAGGGAGTCCAAATAGAAAGGAGGAGATTCCTACTTGGAGTGGGCCTGTATGCTCCTCAGGACCGCATCCCATTGGGTACAGGGATGCCAAGCCACCACAGGAGAAGGAGTTTTGCAGCTGTTCCTGCTCGAACATTTCATAGGAGCATTACAATGGGGCCTAAGGGAATGGGTTCAGGTTCACTGGCCACTCACCCTACAGGACGCAGCACTCCTGGCAGATGAGTTTACCGGCTCCCCACGGTAAGAACCAACCACTGTACATCCTCGCCTCGGGCCGACCATTACAAAACCACCTCCTAGGGCAGAGTTCCATGCTCCGGTCCCGCCAGCCCCGGCCCGCTACTCTGGACCCCCCAGGTTCCAGCAAAACCAGTCCCGAGTACGGTGCCATGATTGCCAACAGCTGGGACACATCAGGAGAAACTGCCCCCTGGAGCCCCCCAGGTGCAACTGGGGATGCCCTCTAACCTACACCAGCTGCCCACTATGTGGACGCTGAAGCGGAGGAATACTTAGGGGGTTCTATATGAGGCTGACCTCCTCCAAGGTGCCACTCCGGACAACAGACAACCAGCACAGCCAATGGGCAATCAGCGTAAGGCCTGCGAGACTCTGGGGACTCAGGGGCCACCCTGACACTTGGTCCACAACAATGAACGCATCGGGAAGACTGTCACCGTCCAAGTCGCCGGAGGAGCTATTTATTGTCTTCCACTGCCTCGGTTAATCGAAACTGGGGAACTGGATCTGGTAGTGTACAAGTGGGAATTATGGACAACCTTCCATCCGAAGTATTGCTGGGCAACGATCTTGGGCTCCTCACCTCAGCCTATGTTCCTACCGCAGCCGCTCATACAGTCACCACCCATGCTCAAACCCACACCACAGAGAACAACCCACCAGTCGGGGAGACCCAGGTAAGACATACTGACCCCTTGACTATGACCTTAGCCATGATGACCCTAGCCTGGGATACCCCAGAAGAATTAGGTAGGGAGACTAGGGCTGACCCCCTCCCTCCAGAAGTATCGCCTTCTGGTTCAAAAGGAGAAAAATATGTTTGGGAACAAGACAAGCTATACCAGGTGTCTCACATCCGTCACCCTGGGGCCGCCCCTTCATCGAGGCGCCAGTTGGTAGTTCCAAGAAAGTACCGACGGGAGCTTCTCCGAATAGGGCACAACATTCCCTTAGCTGGACATTTGGGAATGATTCACGCCTCTCGACGAGTAACCAAGCACTTTTTTTGGCGGGGTGTCTCCACAGATGTGCGACATTAGTGCCGAACCGAGTTTGCCAGCAGGTAGGAAAAAGGGAGGATCACCCCAAGGCAAACCTGCTATCCATGCCATCATAAAAGAGCCATTCAGCCGGATAGCAGTCGACCTGATAGGGCCCCTCAAATGGCATAGTCCATCCGGTAAACGATTTATCCTTACCGTGGTGGACTATGCCACCCGATATCCCAAAGCCGTTGCCTTACCCAATATTTAAGCAGACACCGTGGCCAATGCCTTGGTCAGGACATTCGCTAGGGTGGGTTTCCCTGGGGAGATCCTCTCCGACCAAGGGAGCCAGTTCACCGCTAAACTGACTCACCAATTGTGGAAAGTCTGCCAAATTAAGTCCCTACTTAGCTCCCCGTACCACCCCCAGACCAACTGCCTCTGTGAGCTCTTCAACGGTACCCTTAAACAAATGTTAAAAACGCGGTGTTCGTCTGTGAATGGTTCCTGCCTCACTTTCTGTTTGCGTACAGAGAGGTGCCGCAGGAATCCATGGGGTTCTCTCCTTTTGAGCTACTGTATGGGTGAAGGGTGCGAGGCCCCCTGGACCTCATCAGGGAGCACTGTGTCATATGTGGTGCAGCTCCGGGACCGCATGGAACAGCTGTCACAGATGGTTAAGGAAAACCTCCATGCGGCCCAGGAGCGGCAGAGGGTATGATACGATCGGGGTGCTCGCCAACGGACATTCCAGGTAGGACAGAAAGTCCTAGTGTTGAAACCGACCAAACATGATAGATTGCAAGCTGCCTGGTAGGGCCCTTACACGGTGGTAGACCAACTCTGCGATACCACACATGTAATCGCCAGTGACAAAGATGAGAGGGTACATAACGCCTTCCCCATTAATATGCTCAAAGCAAATCAAGAAAGACCCGAGGACATAGCTGCCGTCTGCGCCTCAGCCGCTGACGATCCAGACAGCTTACAGTTACCTGATCTCTTGAGTAGACAGCCCCAGACCAATCCCCTCAGATAAAACTTGGGAACACTTTCTCCCAAGAACCAGGGTTCACCACACTAGCTACTCATAGGGTAGAAACCCTAGGCCAGGCGCCGATTAGGCAAACCCCATACCGGATACCTGACACTGTCAGAGCTGGCATGAGGGAGGAGATACAGGAAATGTTGAGGCTAAGAGTCATTGAGCCCTCTGATAGTCCCTGGGCATCCCCAGTAGTCCTTGTCCCAAAGAAGGATGGGACTACTCGTTTCTGCGTGGACTATCGGCGGCTAAATAACAAAACCGTGGCAGATGCCTACCCCATGCCTCGAGTGGATGAGTTATTGGATCGCACTGCCAGGGGATGATATCTGACCACCATTGACCTATGTAAGGGGTACTGGCAGATTCCCTTGGCCAAGGAGGATATCATCAAGTTGGCTTTTGTCACCTCGTTTGGCTTGCACCAATTGAGGGTCATGCCAGCAATGTTCCAACGCTTGGTGGATAGACTCCTTGATGGCTTCTAGGATTTCACTTGTGCGTACCTAGATGACATTGCGATCTATAGCGAGTCCTGGGAGGAGCACTTGAGGCATGTGAGGGCAGTGCTGGATCAGATTTGGGAGGCTGGGCTGACTCTGAAACCAGACAAATGTCATATAGGCATGGCGGAGGTCCAGTATCTGGGTCGGGTGTGGGCAGCAACAGCCAGAACCCGCCAAGATAGACGCTGTCGCAGGTCCTGGGGACAGCAGGGTATTACAGACGGTTTGTACCAGACTACAGCACCTTAGCTAAGCCCCTGAATGACCTCCCAAAAAAGATGCTTCCATTTTCAGACTGGGGGCAGTTCTAAGCCAAGTGGGAGAGGACAGAGGAGAGCAATTGGTCGCCTACATCAGCCGCAAATTATTGCCCCGGGAAGTGAGCTATGCGTCCGTTGAAAAAGAGTGTTTGGCTTTAAAGTGCGCACTGAAGAAACACACCCCCTACTTGTATGGGCGAGAATTCACTGTAGTCATGGACCACAACCCCTTGGTTTGGTTAAACAGGGTGTCCGGAGACAACAGACGATTATTGAGATGGAGCCTTGCACTACAGCCATATAACTTTAACATCCAGTACCGCCCTGGGAAACAGAACGGTAACGCAGATGGGCTGTCCCGCCAGACTAAACTCCTTGATCTCTCATCCAGGCACCCTTCATTTGACCCAAAAGGGATCAAACCGGGTCTGCTGGAGTGTTCCACAAAGAGGGAGCCCTATAATAGATCCCCCTGTTTTAGTATCAATAGTTTTTTTAATTTTATCAACACTGTGAAACCGTAGATAAAGAGTCAACAAAGTTGTGGACGCAGCCACATGGCAAACATGTAAAGAGTTAACAAATTTGTGGACGCAGCCACGTGGTGAGTAAAGGAAATAGCCAATGATACAATGAACATATCGAACATGGCAGTAATGTTGGTTTGATTCAGTGCAGATAGAGCACTAGGGCATCTGCATAGATGCTGCCTACCTATCGCTGTTTCGAGTCAAAGGCAAGCAGGTTTGGTAAAAAAAGCTGAAGCAACAAAACAAAGTAGTCACTAATTTGGTGACTGTTGAACAGGACATATAGTAACCAACAGCTGTGAGAAACTTCAAAACAAAAGTGGGGTCCAGTGGCACCTAGAAGGAGAGAAGTGGTCCAGTTGCATCTCCGCTGTCACATCCAGCGTCTGAGAGAATATGTATCAGGGAGAGTAGAAAGTGCTACGAGTCCACCCACTCCAGGTTACCTGTCTAGATTTGGTAGGAATAATTGATGAAGGTAGGGAGTGTTCGTATCTACAAGTTTGGTTAATCTTTTGTATGACTTCAGAAATAGAATTAGCCTTCTACAATTTGAGAAATAGTGTCAATCCCTCTGCCTCGCCATGTCAATAGGTTAATGTCGGGTATGGATAGTTCTATGGAACGAGTGGAAGCGAGTTTAAACAAGTGAGCAGCAGATGAGTCTTTCTGCGTACTATGGGTGTTGGTCCAGAGAGTGCCAGCATGTGATATCGTGAGAAAAGGATGCGTCGGGGAGGAGGAGCCCCACAGAAGATGAACTAGGTAATCCCTAACAGGAACCTGTTTCAGGGCCTGAGATTCAATCTGTTGCCACGATTTCTTGTCGTCAGAGGCCCACCATTGTAAGCGGTAAAAGAGAGGCCTAATGTCAGGAAGACCCGCCCCTCCGGCACATTTCTTTTTGGTCAGGAGTTCCCGAGCCACTGTAGGTTTAGAAAATCCCAAAATATATTTGTTCAATATAGCTTGAGCTTTTTGGAAAAATGCAGCAGGGATCAGGATTGGGAGGGCCCGAAAAATGCAAATAAGTTTCGGTAGGGTCATCATTTGGAAAGATGCAATCCTGCCCACCCACGATACCGTTTGCATAGAGAAGCTCGCGAAGTCTGTGGACATGGTGGTGAGAAGGGGAGTGTAGTTCCGTGTGTAAAGTAGGGAACAGGGCGAGGTGATCCGGATTCCTAAATAGGGGATCTCCAAAGACTGCCAGTCAAGGTCATAGGAGGATTTTTAAATGGCTAAATCTGAGGGCGGGATATTGATAGGAAGGGCTTGTGATTTTGAACTATTAATCTTGTAGTATGAAAGAGACCCATAATCAGAGATCACATCAAGCGAGGCTTTAAGGCAGGCATCCTCAAACTGCGGCCCTCCAGCTGTTGCAAAACTACAACTCCCAGCATGCCCGAACAACCTAGAGGTATCAGCCTACAGCAGGGCATTGTGGGAGTTGTAGTTTTACAACAGCTGGAGGGCCGCAATTTGAGGATGCCTGCTTTAAGGGATTGCAGGGGATCTGTCAGTGTGAGAATAATGTCATCAGCACAGAGGGTGATAGTATGGGATCTGTCTCCAACCACGACACTGGAGATGGTAGGCAGGGTTCTAATATGTTGTGCTAGCGGCTCTAAGTCAAGGATAAATAGGAGGGGGGATAGAGGGCACCCTTGCCTAGATCCATCCATTATTGTGAAGGGGTCTGAGAGGGTTCCATTAACCCATACTTTCGCCGAAGGGTGGAAGTATAGGCTACTAATAGCATTGATTATTTGTCCTGAGAAGCCCATCCATTTCAGAGTGGAAAAAGTGTAATCCCAAAGTAAGCGGTCAAACGCTTTTTCAGCATCCAGGGTCACAGCAAGCATCGAGAGGGTGTGTGCCTCTGCAAAATTGACAAGGTCCACAATGCACCTAGTATTGTCAGAAGCCTATCTACCTGCCACAAAGCCAGTCTGGTCTGAGTGGATCAAGGGTGGGAGCAAAGGAGATATCCTGCTTGCAATGAGCTTGGCAAAGATTTTGATATCAGAGTTTAACTATGAAATCGGCCTAAAATTCTGGGGTATATCTGGTGCATTGCCAGACTTGTGGATAGTGACCACTAGTGCTTCAAGCATTTCTGGAGGGAAGGGATGGCCCCCCAGGACTCGGTTAAAAATTTCTTGTAGTTGAGGAAGGAGGGTGGGCAGGAAATTACAAAAGTATTCATTCGAGAGGCTGTCGGGGCCTGGGGATTTTCCTAACGGTAACGTTGAGATTACCTTAGTCAATTCCTGGGAGGAGATAGGGGCATTGAGGGACTGAAGTTGTGAGTCATTAAGGACAGGGACTAATACAAAAAAACTAGAGACCCTATTAAGGGAGGGTTCCATAGCAACAAAAAAACTTTGCTCAATTGAGCTCAATTCACCACTTTTACCCTTAATATTTAAATCAGTAAAACTTCACTTTTATTAGTAGTTCTCTAAAAATGTTTGTGAGTTTTGACACACTTGTTAAAACTACTGCTCGAATTTGCACACTGCTATCGCACAGGTTGCTAGTGGTAACGGAGGGTGTGCACTACCCTCCTAACCTTCCCACAAGTTTGCAATCAGTGTATAACTACCTGCCTGACTAATCCTGCAGGGTACTCGGTGCTGTGAACATACACCCTAAAGTAAATAACTGTTTCTTACTCAGTGTTTAGCAACTCGAGCAGAGCTAAAACCAACAGATTCTGTCCCCCAACATGTTTCACCAGATAAACTGGCGTCTTCAGGGGAAAGGACAGACTTGAAACACCATGCTGAACACTCCTATTTATAGTTTGTAATCCTATAATTGGCCAATAGTACCATTGGCATTAGACTGACAGTTTAAAGAGCCAGTGAACTGGTCAGGTTTAAATTTATTGGTTGAATCATTGGATGCCTGCCAGATAACGTGCTGCGCAGACCCAAGCTGCGCAAACACTTATTCCACACTCAAGTTGGATGACTGGTTATTGAGTAACTCCCAGATAATGTGCTGCGCAGACCCTTGCTGCGCTAACACTTATTCTGTAGTCAGGTAAAAGCTACTCACTATATATGAATCACCCAGCAGCCCCTGCCAAGTCTGCCACACTGCGACTACACAAGCGCTGATACTACTAGTCCTTACATACTGCCAACATGGACGATCCCCTGTTTACACACATATAATCAGGGGCAAAGCATGTAGAGGATATAAAAAAAAAAAAAAAAAAATTTTAAAAAAATAAAATAAATTTTTTTATATCCCCCGTTAACACAAAGGCTGATACAAGCATCTCAAGACATGTTAGAACCTTTCATTCTGGAAATCCATCATGCCTGCAATTCTGGGGATTATGTAAGAGAAACCTAGGACCACGCTGTGGAAATTTGGATAAAATCCTATACCAAGAAGAAGCCAAATGGATATATCGTTTGGAGAGTTTGAGTCCACATGGACTCAATGAGGGATTCACATTTTCGTCGTTTTTGTAATACGATCTAGGTGTATTTTCAATAAATATGATCACATTATTTCAATTGTGAGTAATATAGGCTGAACACTCTGGGATCTTTTGAGCTAGCGTAAACTATAGATTATGACATAATATATATGAGTCACTAAGGCCAACATGGTACCTGTCTAGCAAGGTGGAAGTGTGACACTCTTTGGCTCTGGTGTTTTGGGTATTAATGTATGCATGGGAACAGAGAGAGGGGACTCGGAACCCCTTATATACATTACCTGAGGGATCCAAGCGCGTCTGTATACATCGAGGCGCGTTTGTTCAACATGTTACTATCTATATTTTGACACTGCTTATAATTAAGCTTGTGCCCACTATCTGAGGGACCCAGGCGCATCTTGATGTATCTAGACGCGCTTGGTTATTATGTTGCCCCTTGTGTCTGATACCTTGGTAATTAAGCCTGTACCTATTAAGGATGATATACTCCGACATTACAATGTTTTGCAACCAGGTCCGGTGCATTTAGTACTATGGACGGGGATATAAAAAAATTTATTTTATTTTTTTTAAAATTTTTTAAATTTTTTTTTTTTTTTTATATCCTCTACATGCTTTGCCCCTGATTATATGTGTGTAAACAGGGGATCGTCCATGTTGGCAGTATGTAAGGACTAGTAGTATCAGCGCTTGTGTAGTCGCAGTGTGGCAGACTTGGCAGGGGCTGCTGGGTGATTCATATATAGTGAGTAGCTTTTACCTGACTACAGAATACGTGTGAGCGCAGCAAGGGTCTGCGCAGCACATTATCTGGGAGTTACTCAATAACCAGTCATCCAACTTGAGTGTGGAATAAGTGTTTGCGCAGCTTGGGTCTGCGCAGCACGTTATCTGGCAGGCATCCAATGATTCAACCAATAAATTTAAACCTGACCAGTTCACTGGCTCTTTAAACTGTCAGTCTAATGCCAATGGTACTATTGGCCAATTATAGGATTACAAACTATAAATAGGAGTGTTCAGCATGGTGTTTCAAGTCTGTCCTTTCCCCTGAAGACGCCAGTTTATCTGGTGAAACATGTTGGGGGACAGAATCTGTTAGTTTTAGCTCTGCTCAAGTTGCTAAACACTGAGTAAGAAACAGTTATTTACTTTAGGGTGTATGTTCACAGCACCGAGTACCCTGCAGGATTAGTCAGGCAGGTAGTTATACACTGATTGCAAACTTGTGGGAAGGTTAGGAGGGTAGTGCACACCCTCCGTTACCACTAGCAACCTGTGCGATAGCAGTGTGCAAATTCGAGCAGTAGTTTTAACAAGTGTGTCAAAACTCACAAACATTTTTAGAGAACTACTAATAAAAGTGAAGTTTTACTGATTTAAATATTAAGGGTAAAAGTGGTGAATTGAGCTCAATTGAGCAAAGTTTTTTTGTTATTAAGGACAGGGAGAGAGAAAGTCTTCCACTAGAGTTGGGTAGTCCTGTGGAAGGGGGGTACTGTCTTTCAGGTTATATAGGGATTGGTAGTATTGTTTGAATTGGTTAGCAATATCTCTGGGGTCTAGTAATTTTGCTTTAGTGACCGGGTGCAGCAAATATGGGATTTTTGATTTGAACTGTTGCTTTTTAAGTTGCCGGGCTAGCAGATGTCCCGCTTTATTTCCTTGGGAGTAGTATTTGGAGCAATAGGGCACCAAGTTTATTCCGCGGGAGCCGGAGGGAGTTGGAGCATTGTGGCGTAGGGGAAGTCTTACTGATACTCTCTAAATAAGCAATTTCTTCAAAGTGATGTTCAGCTTAATCAGGGAGTCCCTCATAAAAGATTTATGAGCTTGCCATAAAACAAAGCTATCCACGACAGACCCAATGTTGAATTGAAAAAATTCGCACAGATGTGCAGAACGCTCCATAGCGTGTTTAGGGTTATTAAAAAGGTAGGTATTGTTCCTCCATACTGGTGCCCTGTGAGATTGAAATTGCTCATCTAAAGTAATCGTAATGGGGGCATGGTCTGACCACTTTATTAGGCCTATGTCTGTGGAAAGGGTGTGGAGCAGGGAGGTGTGATCAACCATGAACAGGTCAATTCAGGAGTACGAGAGGTATGGAGAGGGGAAAAAGGTGTAGTCCTTTTCTAGACTGTGTTGGGCTCTCCACACGTCAAGCAATCCTTCTGCATGCAAGAAAGAGGCTATTCCCGTGTCTGCTCTACGGAAGGAGGAGGTAAAGTCGAGGGCGGGGTGGAGTACAGAATTAAAGTCCCCACAGAGAATCAATTTACGTTGCTTAATCTTATTGACTTGGCGCATTAACTTGTGTAGAAATGCTAATTGGTGTGAATTAGGGGCATACAAGCTAACCAAAGTGTATACAACATTATTTATGGCGCATACAAGGATGACATATCGGCCGGAAGGAGCCAATTTAGTAGTAATTGGGGTAAACGTGACTTTTAGTGTTTTTAACAGCAATGAATGTACCTCTCTTTTTCCTGGAGAAATGTGAGTGGAAGATATTCGGAAAGAGGCGGTGGTGTATTCTTAAGGCGTCAGCCAGGACACACAACACATCAGCGTGATATGCTCGCTTCTGAGGGCAGTTGAGGCCTTTGACGTTGAGACTCATAATCTTGAGACCCATCATGTTGAGGGAGAGGGAACCTGCAAGCTAGGGGAACAGCGGAGATGCAACGTTAATACAGTACAGTACAGGTATATAAAGTCAGGCGTACAATCCCCTGAGGCGGCTGAACAGATATCAACTACACGAAGAAGGAGGAGTAGGGTGGGGTGGAGGTAGAAAGAAAGCAGGAGAGAGAAAAAGCTGGAATGGAATAGGAAGGCAAAATATGCAAGGCAACGAAAATCGTTGCCTAGGTAGAAGAAGGGCGAAAGTCCAGTGCCAGGGCTGATGAGGTTAAAGAACAAAAGGAAGTGGTTAGGAGGTCACACCAATCCTGGAGGAGATGCGGGTGGGTAGCCCAGCGGTTGAGGTCCTACCACTTAAAAGTTAGACCATCAGGTGGGACGTGGTAATCACATATAGTTCGCCCATCTAGAACTGGTGCAGATAGGAGAATAGTACACGGCTCAGGTCACTGGAGTGGATGGATGAGACGTATTCAGCTCATGGGGATCTCCTTCAGCGGACTTCAGAGGTAAAGGGATACGCCAAAGTTGGAGGAGTTGTTTTCCTTCATCGAGAGTTTTGATCGCGTGAAGTTGTCCATTTCTATGTATAAGCAATTTCAAGGGGTAACCCCATTTGTCCCGGAGAGCAGTAGTAATAAGCATTAACGCTCTGCGATGGCGGAGTGTAAACATAGAGAGATCAGTGAAGAGTTTGATCTTCTGGTAAGGAGCGGGAAGCGGATGTTTTTTCCGTGCTACAGACATCAGAGCTTCATTGGTGTGGAAGAAGTGAATGCGTGCAAGGGTATCACGTGGGATGTTTGGCCCTAAGTGAGGAGGTTTTGGGATCCTGTGGGCCCGATCAATAATCATGTCAGGTACTGGAATCTGCGGCAGAAGCAATTTCATTAGGGATTTCAAGTACGGTTGCAGTTCCTCAGCTGTCACTTTCTCAGGGACGCCTCTAAACTTTATATTGTTTCATCTAGAGTGATCCTCCATATCTGCCAGCTTCAGTTTAATAGCTTCGAGTTGGTCAGCCATATCATTGTGGGCGTCTATGACTTCATTTTGAGAGGACGCAAATTTGCCCATCTTTGTTTCAATGTGGCTAATCTTGCCCTCTGACTGCAGTCTTGTAAGTAAGGGGTTAAGTAGCCTCTCCATGTCTGTGTGGAGAGAGGATTTCAGGGCCAGCAGCATGGCTTTAAGAGAGTCCTTAGTGACTGGCTTATTAGAGGTAGAGAGCCTGTGGAAGGGGTCATCAGGCTGCCCAGTTATGCATGGTGGGCTGAAGGAGTCCGTGACATGCTGTACGGTAGGATCAGGAGAACCCAGAGTATGGTGGTGAGGGTTGCCGTGCTGCAGACAAGTGAGGAAGCCATATGCTCTGATGGGGATCGGGCGCCATCTTGAATCGCAGGGGCCGTATATTCAGGATCCCTGATGTCGTCGGGTGTTGGAGGAAGAGACGGTTGGGATGGGTGGAGGAGGTAAGTGATCCCCAGAGGGTCAGGTGGAGAAGGAGAGCGGACTGTGGGCGCTGGTGACGGACCGCTAATAGGAGACTCTGGCGGGGTCCCTGCCATGAGAACGGCACCATCTTTAACTCTGCCTCTAGTGAAGAAGGAGTCCATGAATCCGTCCTGTAGCTTGGGCAGAATCCTCTTGGATTTCCCCATGGCAGCAGGGGACGGCAAGGAGGCAAAAGAATCTTCCACACAGGAGCTAATTATACGGAGCAACCAGTGGTAACGTCGCTGCGGTGCAGGAGCTCCTCTTTCGTGCAGCCATCTCGGTCAGCAGCCAGGCCACACCCCCATACACCAGATCCCCCTGTTTTAAAGATGATGTTTTTAGTCAGGGCCTTGGATACCTACTCTTAACAATGGACGCAGACATCTATGTGTATAAGGGACATAGGTGTAGACACACTTCCAGACATTCAGTCTGCTCTAACCACAAGACTGACCTACTTAACTACAATACACAAGATAACACTCTGGTCCATTGTCTGGGTAAAGACACAGTGTCTACTTATAAGCTCCTTGAACAAGTCCCTGTTTGTGAGTGCGTTATCTTTTACGATATATTGATTGGTTGCTGTAGTTTGTGTGACTGTATAAAAGGCCGAGCTGTGGCCAATAAATAGTTATTCTTCATCCTCAATCTAGAGTCTTGTCTCTTATTGGGGGTAACCAATATACAGCCATCACACCAGGGCTGGGAAAAGCTTCTTCACTTATAGCACTACTGGATGCTGAGCAGACTCCTTAATGATCGGAAAAAGGACACCCTTCAGCAGTGGAAACCCCTCTACACCCCGGGTTTACCGCTACATGGTGATCCTATCTAGATACCGCTGGACCCCAGGCTTTGGCTCTGAAGCCGTAAAAAGGGGGAATAATTGAGGGATTTGAAAGAATAACTTGAGTCCAGACCTTGAGATGAAGTTCAATGGCAGATTTACTTGAATAAACACTTCTTCAAACAGTTTTCAGGCTTTGTCTTGGTTCGAGCAGGCTTTAGCATGAACTGGCAGACAAACTTAACACTGCTTTTATCTTTTCTCTCTGCTGTACTGACAAGCTAACTGGATAACTTGGCTTCTTCTTGATGCTGCACTTCACTCTGTAGTCTGACTTAGTTTCAGCTAGCATATGTAGGAAGAGAGGGAGAGGCGCTCATTCTTAGTGAGTTATTTTAAGAAGAGGTAATGGTTATGCTCACCTTTTGCGTGTTTTGCAAGCATAGGCACAGCACTAGTGTAGGCGTATGTTTAAATAGTGGTCGGTGCTGCCGGTATCATTCGCTCCTCACTTGTGGAGTTGCCAGTCCTCCTGGAGGAGTGATGAGAGACAATAGAGGGGTGTGGAGTATTGGTCGTCCACCATTTTCGATACCTCCTGGCGCAATAACAGGACCTCAAGTGGTTGGAGACAATTCTTTTTATTTACATATATGTGACAATGCATTTCGGAGTAGACAAACACTTCTTTATCAAGTCTGATGCTGTATGTCCACTGAGAAAAACGCTCTATATGCATGTGGACATACAGCCTCAGACTTGAAAAGGAGTGTTTGTCTACTTCGAAACGTGTTGTCACGTATATGTAAATAAAAAGAATTGAAAACGGTGAACCACCAATACGCCATACCCCTCTATTAGTTTCAGCCAAGGAACTTTACTCCTGGCTTCTGAGGCTTCAGACTTTTGCCTCCATGGCCAACAGAGCTTAGGGTGCTCTGGCTGGTGTGGGCACGTCCAGCAGAGACATGCCCATGCACCCCCTTCTCTTTGCTGGGGGTAAACTAGACTAACTTTAACTGGTCCCCACTCTTCCTTCAGAAAGTAGGGCTAGCCCACTTCTCTCCAGAGAGGTTTAAATTGGAATGGTAAGTTCCATTCTCTCTAACTATAGCTGTGGTGTTTCGAAATGTCAGCTTTTTACAATCGCGCATCTGTGAGAGAGCTGCCTCTATTCGCACTGAGGTGACTTGTTGAATCAGACATTCTCCACTTACAGTTTACTCATCAGACACCCTGGAGTTAATCAAGTAGATACAATCCGGAGATTGTATTAAAAGATGTGCAGGGAATCCAGATGGTAAAAGAATTATGCCAACAATAGCTCCTAACTAAGAAGATGGAGATTCTCCTCAGAGAGCTAAACACACACTAACAGCAATGCATGACTGGGAAAACAGGAAGTGGCTAGGCTGAATTAACTAGAAGTTGAAACAGAGGGGGGAGGAAAAGAGAGGAGCATACCATACACAATGCAAGATACTGAAACAGAACACTACCCGTCTGGTATCGGTAGCTACCAATGAATATATATATGCATACAATGGAATTGTATAAAATAACAATGAATAATGTCCATAAACCTGATGAATAAAAGGATAATTAATGGCCATAAACCTGAAAAGGAAACATGCGATGAACATTTATTCAAACCAAAAAAAGGATATGTCTTCAGTAGTGTTGAGCGAACAGTTCGAGCATAGGTCGGGTTTGTACCGAATTTTGGGGTGTCCGGGACACAGACCCGAACCCGAACTTTTTCAAAAAAGTTCGGGTTCGTTGTTCAGCGATTACTTCCCGCTTTCTGAAGGTCTGCACAGCAGCCAATCAGCTAGCGTTTTACTTCTTGCCCTAAGAGCCCATCACAGCCATGCCTACTAATGGCATGGCTGTGAATGGCCAAGTGCAGCATGTGACCCAGCCTCTATTTAAGCAGGAGTCACGTAGCGCCGCACGTCACACTGCTCTGATTAGTGTAGGGAGAGGACGCAGCTTCTGTGAGGGCGAGATTAGGTAGGGAAAAGTCAGCAAAAGCACCTAATGAAGTGATCGATCTACAGCTGTGAATGATTGAACTTCTGCTAGTTACTTGCTCACTGGTTTTTAGGCTGCACAGAGCGTTTTTCTGTCACTTATTTTCTGGGGTGATCGGCAGCCATTTTGTGACTTGTGGTGCACCAGAACAAGCTGCCACCAAGTCCATCCATCAATACTAGTTTTTTTTTTTTTTTGCTATATCCTACATCAGGGGCTTGGCTGTTCTAATTGTCACCCCTAGAAACTCAGGATAGCAATTTCTAAATTTTATTAAGGGGTTAAATACAATTGCCCAAATACCAATCCCCTAAATCTGGTGTTCCAGCTTTGGCTAGCCAAGTATAAAACTGTCTGCTGTCTGGCAAAGGATAGATTATTTTCTGTGGTAAAATTCAATTGCCAAAATAGCAATACCATAAATCAGTGGTTTCAGCTGTGGCTGGAAAAGTCTAATAGTGTCCACCAAAACATATATTTTGTTCTGGGGTGAAATTCAATTGCCAAAATAGCAAAACCCTTAATCTGGTGTCCTAGCTGTTGCAGGCCAAGTGATAATCTGTCCGTACAAGGGTATATTTTATTCTGGGGTGAAATTCAATTGCCAAAATAGCAATACCATAAATCAGTGGTTTCAGCTGTGGCTGGCTAAGTTTCATAGTGTCCGCAAACACATATATTTTGTTGTGAGGAGAAATTCAATTGCAAAAATAGCAATACCCTGAATCTGGTGTCCCAGCTGTTGCAGGCCAAGTGTTAATCTGTCCGTAAAAGGGTATATTTTGTTCTGGGGTGAAATTCAATTGCCAAAATAGCAATACCATAAATCAGTGGTTTCAGCTGTGGCTGGCCAAGTTTCATAGTGTCCGAAAAAAAAAAAATTTTTGTTGTGGGGTGAAATTCATCTGCCAAAATAGCAATACCTATAATCTGGTGTCCCAGCTGTTGCAGGCCAAGTGTTACTCTGTCTGTAAAAGGGTATATTTTGTTGTGGGGTAAAATTCAACTGGCAAAATAGCAATACCATAAAACAGTGGTTTCAGCTGTGGCTGGCCAAGTTTCATAGTGTCCGCAAAAACATATATTTTGTTGTGGGGTGAAATTCAATTGCCAAAATAGCAATACCCTTAATCTGGTGTCCCAGCTGTTGCAGGCCAAGTGTTAATCTGTCCGTAAAAGGGTATATTTTGTTCTGGGGTGAAATTCAATTGCCAAAATAGCAATACCCTGAATCTGGTGTTCAAGCTGTTGCAGGCCAAGTATAAATCTGTCCATAAAAGGATACCTTTCATCCAGGGCCTAAATACTAGCCCTAAAAGAGATATTCCCCTAAATCAGTGGTTACTACTGTGCCTGGATTAGCGTAATACGCTACATAAATAAATAGGCAGTGTTAGGTGCCTGTAAAAAAAGGCCTGAATTTGAAATCAATACATTGGGCCAAATATATTTTTTCTTATTGTGGTGCTTGGTGAGCGGTAACAATGAGGAAAACATCTAGTAAGGGACAGCGGACGTGGTGGTGTTAGTGGACCCTCTGGTGCTGGGAGAGGGCGTGGCCATTCTGCCACAGCTACACGTCCTAGTGAACCAACTACCTCAGGTTCCAGTACCCGCAAGAATTTACAGCGATATTTGGTGGGGCCCAATGCCGTTCTAAGGATGGTAAGGCCTGAGCAGGTACAGGCGCTAGTCAATTGGGTGGCCGACAGTGGATCCAGCACGTTCACAACATTATCTCCCACCCAGTCTTCTGCAGAAAGCGCACAGGTGGCGCTTGAAAACCAAGCCCATCAGTCTGTCACATCACCCCCATGCATATCAGGGAAACTGTCTGAGCCTCAAGTTATGCAGCAGTCTCTTATGCTGTTTGAAGACTCTGCTGGCAGGGTTTCCAAATGGAATCCACCTAGCCCTTCCCCAGTGGTGGAAGACATAGAATGCACTGATGCACAACCACTGATGTTTCCTGATGATGAGGACATGGGAATACCACCTCATCGGAGTCCGCACGTCTCTGATGATGACGAAACACAGGTGCCAACTGCTACGTCTTTCTGCAGTGTGCAGACCGAACAGGAGGTCAGGGAGGAAGACTGTGTAGAAGACGATGCAGGGGACGATGAGGTCCTAGACCCCACATGGAATGAAGGTCGTGCCACTGACTTTCATAGTTCAGAGGAAGAGGCAGTGGTGAGACCGAGCCAACAGCGTAGCAAAAGAGGGAGCAGGGGGCAAAAGCAGAACAGCTGCCTCCAAGAGAGTTCGCCTGCTACTGGCCACCATTCCCTGGCATGGCACTTCTTTAAACAATGTGCTGACGACAAGACCCAAGTGGTTTGCACGCTGTGCCATCAGAGCCTGAGGCGAGGCATTAACGTTCTGAACCTTAGCACAACCTGCATGACCAAGCATCTACAGTACATGCAAAGCATGAACTGCAGTGGAGTAAACTCCTTAAAAGCAAGGAACTCACTCTGGCTCCCCCTGCTCCCTCTTCTGCTGCTGCCTCGGCCTCTTCCTCCGCCTCGGGAGGAATGTTGACACCTACCGCCCACCAAACAGAGGATGTGCCACCGACACCCCACCTGCATCACCAAGGATCTCCACCATGTCACACGGCAGCGTTCAGCTATCCATCTCACAAACCTTGGAGAGAAAGCGTAAATTCCCACCTAGCCACCCTCGAGCCCTGGGCCTGAATGCCAGAATTTCTAAACTACTGGCCTTTGAAATGCTGTCATTCAGGCTGGTGGACACAGACAGCTTCAAACAGCTGATGTCCATGGCTGTCCCACAGTATGTTGTTCCCAGCCACCACTACTTCTCCAAGACAGCCGTACCTTCCCTGCACAACCAAGTATCCGATAAAATCAAGTGTGCACTGCGGAACACCATCTGTGGCAAGGTCCACCTAACCACAGATACGTGGACCAGTGAGCACGGCCAGGGACGCTATATCTCCCTAACTGCACACTGGGTAAATGTAGTGGCGGCTGGGCCCCAGGTGGAGAGTACCTTGGCACACGTCCTTCCTCCGCCAAGGATCGCAGGGCATCATTCTTTGCCTCCTGTAGCATCCTCCCCTATTCGGCTTCCTCCTCCTCTGCTTCCACCAGCTCATCCAGTCAGCCACACACCTTCACCACCAACTTTAGCACAGCCCGGGTAAGCGTCAGCAGGCCATTCTGAAACTCATATGTTTGGGGGATAGGCCCCACACCGCGCAGGAGTTGTGGCGGGTATTGAACAACAGACCGACAAGTGGTTTCTGCCGGTGGGCCTCAAACCCGGCCTGGTGGTGTGCGATATTGGGCGAAATCTCGTCGCAGCTCTGGGACTAGCCGGTTTGACGCACATCCCTTGCCTGGCGCATGTGCTAAATTTGGTGGTGCAGAAATTCATTCACAACTACCCGACATGTCAGAGATGCTGCATAAAGTGAGGGCCGTCCTGCGCGCTTCCGACGCTCACATCCTGCAGCTGCTCGCCTGTCTGCGCTACAGCGGAACTTTGGCCTTCCCGCTCACCGCCTCATATGCAACGTGCCCACCAGGTGTAACTCCACCTTGCACATGCTGGAGAGACTGTGCGAGCAGCAGCAGGCCATAGCGGAGTTTCAGCTGCAGCACGCACGCGTCAGTCGCACTGCTAAACAGCACCACTTCACCATTAATGATTGGGCCTCCATGCGAGACCTGTGTGCCCTGTTGCGCTGTTTCGAGTACTCCACCAACATGGCCAGTGGCGATGACACCGTTATCAGCGTTACAATACCACTTCTATGTCTCCTTGAGAAAACGCTTAGGGCGATGATGGAAGAGGAGGTGGCCCAGGCGGAGGAGGAGGAGGATGAGGGGTCATTTTTACCACTTTCAGGCCAGTCTGTTAGAAGTGGCTCTGAGGGAGGTATTTTGCAACAGCAGAGGCCGGGTACAGATGTGGCCAGCCAGGGCCCACTACTGGAGGACGAGGAGGATGACTTTCATAAAAATGAACCAGGCATGGATCCCACAGGACCTGTGCCTCCCTTGCGCAGAATAGACATTTATAACTGCGTCCCCCTCAACCATGTATTCTTGTACTCCGGGCCACTTCTTTATTTAATCCTCATTTTTTTAACTTTACCATGATCTTGCGGCGCAACCCAAAGCTGAATGAACCTCTCCTCTGTCTGGGTGCTGGGGCCGAAATAACTGAAAGTGGCCTTCTCCAGTGGTGGGTGATATGACGCATGATTCCTTGCTGTGGGACCTCTCTCCTCTGTCTGGGTGCATGGGCCTAAATAACTGAAAGTGGCCTTCTCCAGTGGTGGGTGATATGACGCATGATTCCTTGATGTGGGACCTCTCTCCTCTATCTTGGTGCTGGGGCCGAAATAATAGAAAGTGACCTTCTCCAGTGGTGGGTGATATGACGCATGATTCCTTGCTGTAGGACCTGTATCCTCGGTCTTTGTGCTGGGCAGAAATAACTGAAAGTGGCCTTCTCCAGTGGTGGGTGATATGACGCATGATTCCTTGCTGTGGGACCTGTATCCTCGTTCTGGGTGCTGGGCCGAAATAACTGAAAGTGGCCTTCTCCAGTGGTGGGTGATATGACGCCTTATTCCTTGCTGTGGGACCTCTCTCCTCTGTCTGGGTGCTAGGGCGAAATAACCGAAAGTGGCCTTCTCCAGTGGTGGGTGATATGACACTTGATTCCTTGCTGTGGGACCTCTCTCCTCTGTCTGGGTGCTGGGCATAAATAACTGAAAGTGTCCTTCTCCAGTGGTGGGTGATATGACGCATGATTCCTTGCTGTGGTACCTCTCTCCTCTGTCTGGGTGCTGGGGCCGAAATAACCGAAAGTGGCCTTCTCCAGTGGTGGGTGATATGACACTTGATTCCTTGCTGTGGGACCTCTCTCCTCTGTCTGGGTGCTGGGCCCTAAATAACTGAAAGTGGCCTTCTCCAATGGTGGGTGATATGACGCATGATTCCTTGATGTGGGACCTCTCTCCTCTGTCTGGGTGGTGGGGCCGAAATAACTGAAAGTGGCCTTCTCCAGTGGTGGGTGATATGACGCATGATTCCTTGCTGTGGGACCTCTCTCCTCTGTCTGGGTGCAGGGCCGAAATAACTGAAAGTAGCCTTCTCCAATGGTGGGTGATATGACGCATGATTCCTTGATGTGGGACCTCTCTCCTCTGTCTGGGTGGTGGGGCCGAAATAACTGAAAGTGGCCTTCTCCAGTGGTGGGTGATATGACGCATGATTCCTTGCTGTGGGACCTCTCTCCTCTGTCTGGGTGCTGGGGCCGAAATAACCGAAAGTGGCCTTCTCCAGTGGTGGGTGATATGACACTTGATTCCTTGCTGTGGGACCTCTCTCTCTGTCTGGGTGCTGGGCCCTAAATAACTGAAAGTGGCCTTCTCCAATGGTGGGTGATATGACGCATGATTCCTTGATGTGGGACCTCTCTCCTCTATCTGGGTGCTGGGGCCGAAATAACTTAAAGTGGCCTTCTCCAGTGGTGGGTGATATGACGCATGATTCCTTGCTGTGGGACCTGTATCCTCTGTCTGGGTGCTGGGCCGAAATAACTGGTACTTCCATATATAAGTCCAGCCCCTTGCCCTCCAGCTTGCTGATTATTTAGCTCCTGAGAGTCCTGAGCCTTGATCAAGCGTCTCCTCATCTGCTTCTCTTGCTACTATCGTAAGTCCACTGCTGACCAGGAATTGACTACCATCTACTCTTCTGCTTTGTCCCTACCTACTGAACTGCTACCACCGTTGCCGATCCGGATTGTCTGACCACGCTTACTGCCGCCTGCGCTGACCCACCGCTTGCCAACCGACTACGCCTCTGCCAGACTTCCTGCACCTACTACCAACCTGCGGTCCTTGCCACTGGGCTCCACTCCTACCTCCAGCCAGCTGTCCTCTGACTCAGGTGAGCCTGTAGGATTGTTACAGAATAATCAGCCCCACTATGGAGTCTGCAATGGCCACACTGAGTAAGCAGGTCACCGAAATTCAAGAATTTGGTACTACATATCAGGAGAAGTTTGCCCAGCTCCAAGGCGTAGTCCAAAGCCAACAGCGGGAGATTATTGAACTACAGAGGCAACTCCTGGACGTCCGCGGCGCGGCCGCTGACACCCGCATGCCACTCCCATCAAGATTCGGCGGCGACAGACGCCAGTATCGGGGGTTTCTAAACCAATGCCGCATCTATTTTCAGATGTACCCGGCCCCCTTCACCACTGAGAAAAAGAAGGTGCTATTCATGGTCAATCTCCTGAAGGATGAAGCATTAGCATGGGCATCACCATACGTGCAGACTAACAGTCAGCTCCTGCACGACCTAAACAACTTCATCACCGCCATGAGACAAGTCTTCGATGACCCCAACCACTGTGCGACAGCCAAGGCGCGACTAGTCTGCGGCAAGGGAGGTGCTCCATTGCCGAATACACCGCCGAATTTCGCCGTTGGGTCACGGACACCACCTGGAACCCAGCAGCACAGAGGAGCCAATTCCGGCGAGGCCTGTCCGAATTAATAAAAGACAAACTCGCCAGAGTTGAGGCCCCGGACGATCTGGATGACTTCATTCAGTTATGCATCCGGATAGAACAAAGACTTTCCGAGAGGAAGAAAGAAAGTCTCTGGTCCTCGGACCACAGACCCACTTACTCCTTCTCCTCTACCGCCTAGCGCGACCCCCAGTCAGCAACTGAACCTATGCAGGTCGACGCACTACATAGATCTCTATCCACAGCTGAGAAGGAGAGATGGCTGGCCAAAAATCTCTGCCTCTACTGTGGGGAGCCGGGTCATTTTGCCATCAGATGTCCTAATAAGATCCGAAAAACTATTGCCGTCACGGAACTAAAGAAGCAACCACAGACTCCAACCCCGCCAGCAGCCCCTGAAAATAACAACACGGCGGCTCATGGATCCCACTTCATCGTCCCCATCCTCATCAACATTGATGGGCGATGTTAAGACACCCCCTGTGTCTTTAAAACAAACTGCAGTTTAGTAGACCTTCCCCGGCTGCTGTACACATAACCTCCGTTCGCATAAACTGGAGGGCACGAACCAAATGCAGGGGAAGCGGCAATCTCACGAACGGCTCCAAACACACGAACGGTAATCCACGAACTGCTGCAAGCCGCGAACAATCACACTCACCAAGCGGCTTCCATTTCCATTCAGCAGTCTCTAACGCTAATAATAAATCCCCAATAACGAGACAGAAGCTCCGCATTGAGGGTCAAATAAGAACTCTTTTAATGACCACACAAGCATTTCCTTTTATACACATTTTCCAACAAGGTTACCACCCACGTGGTATAAACATAGCAGTCAATCATTTACAGTTTCACATTTTAAACAGAACCCATTCGTCAATGTACATTTAATAACCACAATGAGCATTGTCCGTGATCAATCAACAACACAATGACATTGTCCGTGATACAATCAACAACACAATGACATTGTCCGTGATACAATCAACAACACAATGACATTGTCCGTGATACAATCAACAACACAATGGCATTGTCCTGTGATCCAATCAACAACACAATGGCATTGCCTGTGATACAATCAACAACACAATGACATTGTCTGTGATACAATCAACAAAATAAAAGTTAGGAATCCAGGCAATAACAGGTGTTCTGTTGTTTCAGCGGTGTTCGGCAGAAAAAGTGTCCGTTTTTAGTTCCATGAAAATAGAGCCGAACACCGCTGGGCTTTCGCATAGTTTAAAATGGCGCTGCCTCGTGGTCGAGCATACGAGCGAGCGACCACCCTGAATTCGTGTAATTGAGAAGTGTCTGCAGTTAACCACAACGTTCTAATTGGGATCAATCGGTTAACCAGCAGCACACTTCTCTCCTGAGTGGCCGTCCGTTCGTCTAGTTCATTCGGGAAAGACAGTCATTCGAATGGCTGGGCTATAGAAAACAGCCATTCATACGAGCGGAATGCAAACAGACGAATACAGCAGAAACAAGCATTAAAAAGAATAATCAGACAGATGGTTCTGTC
>CM065596.1:83763928-83806946 GCA_033119425.1 Bufotes viridis
GCCCTATATTCTCTATCTTCGTTAATTCTAGCAAGCCAACCAATAGGAAAGTTATACCCCGTTCAAAGTTTCATTCGTAGTACGCAAATGTTACATTACGTAATGTTCGTGTACAGCGAATGAAACTTTGAATGAGGTATAACTTTCCTATTGGTTGGCTTGCTAGAATTAACGAAGATAGAGAATATATCGCTATATTTGTTATCTTCGTTAATTCTAGATAGCCTTTACAGTATACCCTGTTCAAAGTTCAAAACGCGAATAATGAAATCGCATATTATTGACGATAAATAGAATAATGACGAATATTCGCGAAATATCGCAAAATCGAATATGGCACCTCCTGATCATCACTAATCTGGACTTCTCCAAAGCATTTGACACTGTACCACAGAAAAGGTTAGTATATAAAATGAGAATTCTTGGACTGGGGGAAAATGTCTGTATGTGGGTAAGTAACTGCTTAGTGAAAGAAAACTGCCTTGTTCATTTTAATGAATGTGAGCTTGTCCACATTGGCTGTGGAGAGGCGGCTGCGCTTGTCTGTGATAACCCGATAGGAGCAAACACCTGTCGGATCGCAAGCGCAGCCCGTATGTGCGCGCCCACTCCCGATAGGAGGAAACTCCTGTCAGTCCATAACCCAGTTAGGTAAATCAATGGTATCAATGGGCCGGCATGGGATAGAAGAAAATACCTGTCAGGAATCCAGGAGTGGGATTGGATACTCGAAAAGAAGGGAGGATACAGGAACTAGATAAATGTGGCCACTATTATGCGCGCACACTGCTATACCCCACTTCCCCTGATGAAGCCACACAGTGGTGAAACATGTCGGGATGGGTGTAAGATAGTATAGTGATTTGCGTTTTTGGCAGTTTAACAGTGAGCAATATAAGTGTAGCTCACTTAAATCAAATGAGTAGTTCTGTGACAGCGCTGGCATCTTCCCTAGCCTCGCAGATCACCTCAAGGTTTTAAGTGCAACTTATGTCCGACAAGTCCTACCTTCCGGTGATGCGGGGTTCAGTCTCTGTGCTTCAGGAGCGTGATAAACTGCGGAATCCAAGATCGCGGTCTTCAGCTACACTGCTTTACATGTGCTGCTCCGGCTGACAGCAGGCACGCGTGCAGGAGCCGCTGTGTATGAAAAGAAAAAGGTGACGTCACACTTGCTTTTAGTGGTGCCGTGATAGGACAAATTTCATCCTACGCGTTTCGGGGCCTCCGGGCTCCTTCGTCAGGGATGTCAGCCTTCTTGTCCTCCCAGCAATTTAAGCTGTTTGTTTCCATGGTAACTGCATCCATTATCACGGCATTATGCAGATTACCATAGAGGAAAATTTTCAGGATCGGACTTTGGCGGTATAGAAAGAGTTAAAAGAGATCTGAGGGGCGGGGATTTCATTAAACAAATGTCGAGATGTGAGAGTAAATGGATCTTCAGACTAGACAGTTTGGCCCCAAAAGGGTTAAATCAAGAAATAGAATTGTTTGCCTTCCAATAATATCTGTGGAATGTAATACCAACAAAAAGGCCCTTTTAAGGAAGGATAAAAAAATATAACATCGGACTGATCCAAAAGTAGTGCTAGAGAAGCGATGATAACGAATGCGGTTACCATGGAAACAAACAGCTTAAATAGCCGGGAAGACAAGAAGGCTGACATCCCTGACGAAGAAGCCCGGAGGCCCCGAAACGCGAAGGATGAAATTTGTCCTATCACGGCACCACTAGAAGCAAGTGTGACGTCACCTTCTTCTTTTCATACACAGTGGCTCCTGCACGTGTGCCTGCTGCCGGCAGGAGTGGCACGTGTGAAGCAGTGTAGATGAATACCGCGATCTTGGATTCCGCAGCTTATCACGCTCCTATAGCACAGACTGAACCCCGCATCACCGGAAGGTAGGACTTGTCGGACATAAGTTGCACTTAAAACCTTGAGGTGATCTGCGAGGCTAGGAAGGTGCCAGCGCTGTCACAGAACTACTCATTTGATTTAAGTGAACTTAAACTTATTGCTGGTCTAATCAAGGGGACCGACACCTGTAGACAGCAGCGGTTACCTTTAGCCATCAGTAATCTACATAACAGGAGTGCAGTACAGTAATCTGATATCCGTGACACAATATAAGTGTAGCTCAAGTGCTATCTGAGGGAAAAATTGTTACAAGTGTATGATTGGAAACCAGCTTTGTGCAATTGGTATGCCTGAGCTTGAGTGTGTGGAGAGGGAAAAATGGATACACAGTGTCAGTGTATAATAGCCACTTAGTTTTCAACTGAGCTGCAGCGTGTGCAACAATGAGAAATTTCCAGGGCGGCTGATACAAGCGTGTGACCTGAAAATTAAATAAGTCACACTCAAACAGACTGTTATTTTATGCTGCATGCAACAGAGGTTAAATTTAACCCCTACTGGTTCACAACACACGCCAGGCTTTTTAAAACAGTCGATACATGTGTGTGGCCTGTAACCAAATAGATAGACTGTTAAAGTATGTGGCACCTTTCACTGTGATAAAGACAACACCCAACCCCCACAGACACCTAATTTAGACTGCAGCACATGGTAGTTTCTAACATGCCCCTGTAAATTGCAGTAGTGTGGCAATCATTGACACTATGTAACCTCAATCATCTATACTAATAGTGCACCTGCGGGTGACTGTAGTATAGTTCAGATACTACAAGTCCCTTAGTTGCCGCTAGCAACCACTAGTAGCTACTAATTAAACTGGTCTCACTGTTACAGATATATTTAGATATTTTTTTCTTTTTCACTTTTCAGTTTTAAACAAGAACTAATAAAGATATATTTTTATATTAAGACACTGTTAGTTAGAGACCCCTAAAGGGATTTTGTCCAGGTCTTCTGACCGTTTAGTTTATTGTCTGTGATAATGCCCCCTGCCATGCTAAACACACGTTCAGACAATACACTGGCTGCAGGGCAGGCCAGCACCTCCAAGTTGTAAAGGGCAAGCTCAGGCCATGTGCCCAATTTGGAGACCAAGAAGTTGAATGGGGCAGATCCATCAGTCAGTATGTGTAGGCGTATGCACACATACTGTTCCACCATGTTGCTGAAATGCTGCCTCCTGCTAAGGTGTTCCCTTTCAGCTGGTGCTGCTGGTTCTTGTGGCATGCTGGCAAAGCTTTTCCCTATTTTGGCCATTCTAACCCTGCCTTCTGAGGTACTAATTCTAAAAAGCCATATATGTTTTTGTCAACTCTGAGTTACTTTCGTTGAGGAACCTCTGAACCTATGGCTTCTAACACCATCTGGCATAGGGAGAAGTCTGTTACACCTGAAGCCAATTCTGCCACCTCATGGTATTTATCCAGCACCGTACTTACCATAAGGCGACCCCAGGCATGTGCCCAGGGCGCCAGAAAGTTGCGGAGCGGCACGCTACTGCATGCAGCCACGAGTGCTCCTCCTTAAATTAACTGCATCGCCATCTTTAGGGCAGCGATCCAGTTGTTTACTGCCGTGGGGGCTGGGAGCTTATCGTTCCTTGCCCTGCCATTCACCCATACTGGCCTTATATGCCTGAAACCTATGAAGCAGTAAATTCTGGCACAGGTGAACACGATGACATCACACCTACCTGCTCCAGGATTGATGATGCTATTGTGCCACCTGTGCTAGGACGTTAGTGCGACTGGTGCCTGCCTTCATCCCTGCATTCTAGGTTGGAAGAGGCCTGCCTGATGCCAGCATTGTGGATGCTGGGGAACAGGATTCCAGATGAGTATTTTTTTCCCTTTACCGGATATTTGAGGACATTACTGGGGAAGGAGGGGGCACTATGGAAGATATTTCTACATGGGCCATTGCTTCTGGGTGGGGGACATTACTGGAGGGGCATTGTGACAGACATTACTAGTGGAAGGTTCACATTACTACTGGGGGGCACTGTGTGGGAAAACTAATACTGGTCGGATACTGGGGGACATAACTACAGGAGAGGCACTGTGAGGAACATAACTACTAGGGGGCACTGTGGGGGACATAACTACTAAGGGGCCCTGTGGGGGACATAAATACTGGGGGGCACTGTGGGGGGCATAACTACTACGGGGCACTGTGGGAAAAAATACCACTCGGCACTGTGGGGGACATAACTACTGGGGGGCATTGTGAGTGATATTACTACTGGGGGACACTGTGGGGAACCTAACTACTAGGGGGCACTGTGGGGAACAAAAGTACTAGGGGGCACTGTGGGGGATATTACTACTGGGGGCCACTGTGTGGAGGTCATTACTACTGGGGGCACTGTGGGGAATATTACCATCAGCACTATAGAGGATATTACTGGGGACATTATAGGGACATTTTTAATACATGGTCAGTATAAAGGGGCATTTTTAGAGGCACTGAAGACTCAACACAGGGTCACTATAGAGGGTATTACTAGAGGCACTGGGAAATTGTAATACTAGCGCAGTGGCGTAGCACCTTTTAATACAGTCGGGCACTATTGGGGGCATTACAGGAGGCATTGGGAGCATTTTAATACTGAGACACTTTAGGGGGACGTTTTTGTACAGGGGGCATTATTACTGGGGCATTATAAAGGATATTGTTAATACGAGGGGCACTATAATAGCATTTTTATGATATATAATAGGGTGTATTATTGCTGGAGGCAATGTAGGGGCATTTGTATTACTAGGAGCATATTAGAGGACATTATTTCAGGGGGCATTATATGGGCATTATTACTAGGGGCATAATGGGGGAGGTCTTATTATTATTATTGGGGGCATTTTAGTGAACATTATTATTACTAGAAGGCACAATAGGGGGTATTATTATTGCTGGATGCACTATAGGGGTGTTATTACTTCTGGGGGCACTATATAGGCATAATTATAACTGCAGTCACTATTTTTTTTTAGCAGCATAGTATTTGGGTGCATTGGGGAGCATAGAAAGCACAGTATTTGGGGTGGTGGAAAAGTGAGGCATCTAATATGTTAGTGTTGCAAACTCTGCAGAGAGAAGATGTGGCTGAAAGAATTTATTGTGGCAGTCTGGGCTGAATGGAGAAGATGAGGAAAAGGAACTTCTGCATTATAGGAGACATCACTAGGTGTAAGAGGTATGTAGTGCTGTATTCTCCTTTATGTTCGGTAGAGCAGGCTCGCTGCTGTGACCCACCTTCTCAGCCTCCTCGTCCATATCTTAAAGACAACTGAAAACAAAACATGGCAGCTGGCACTGGCCATCACAGCAGGGCAGCTTCTGGGGAGGTATTCTGTGCTGCCAGGCAGTTTATTGTGCTGCATTGTGGTATTTTATTTTTGCTGGGTCCTTATTTGTCCTGCACAGTGATATTTAGTTGTGTAGCAGAATCAAATACCAAAAGACAGCACAATATGCTTCCCCAGCAGACCACATTGCAGAACAAAATATTACCCCAGCAGAACCAAATACCACAGTGCAACAAGATGATATGCTGGGGTAGTATGTGCAGCTGCACTGTGATATATGGTTCTGGGGGAGGGCACCAGCTATAAATACAGCCGTGCATTCATCAAATGCTCCTCAGAATACAGGGTACAGTATATGTACTAGAATGCCCATGTGGACTTCAATACATAGGATGCACATCTCAATCCCAGTGAGAGGTTCAAAATGAATTCAGCATATCTACTATACAGTGTGTCCATGCACTTTTCTATGCACCATAAATCTGATTCAAACCTCTTAAAACCGTAATTTCCTTGGGACATCCAAACAGACTGAGTTCACTTGCTAAGAGGGAGAACTATTGGATATTAAAATTAGGCAAAAATGTCTGTCTGATCTAGAGATGAGTTCTTAACAAACTGGGTTCATTACGAACTTTCCGAAAAATTTTCGCAAGCCACATCCGAAGCTTTTCAGGTTCGCAGCACCATTTTACTGCACATGTCAGCAGGAAGAAGAAGGATGCTCATATGCCCCTGAGAGGTGCCCTTGCAGAACAAGCATAATGTCAGGCTGTGAATGAGCTGGGTGGGTGCAGCAGTCTGAGGCAGAAAAAGATCTTAGAATTAGTGTACTATCACAATCAAGCTTCAATTCTAGTGTCAGAGACAGTTTAGGGAACGGCTAGATAGAAGAATAATTGTGTAGAATAGGGAAAGGAAGGGAACACTTTTAGCTAATGAGTGAGGAGGCTGGGTGTACCAGGCAGTGCCTTCTAGGTGCAGTTACTGCCTTATAATACAGTCCAGCTGCTGCAGAACCTCAAGAGCATCCACCTACAAGAACATTTCTTTTTTTCCCATTTGAAAACAATACAGCAGTTTTTTTTCCCTCCCAGACCTTAAAGGGGTTGTCTGGGTTCAGAGCTAAACCCGTACATTTCCCCATTTTCACCCAGGCAGGGCTCTGATATAAGCTCTCCTTTGCCCTGCACTGAATTGCGCAGGTCAAAGACTTTTTCTGGAGATCCAGTGACGTACCAGGCTCTCCATGGGTAAGTTAGGCAGAAGTTTCCGCCTAGCAGTGAGCCTGGTGATGTCACCGGCACTAATGGTTGGACTTTAGTGCTGCCATAGCCTGGAAAACAGCTAGTGTAGCGCTAAAGCACGCCCATTAGGGCCAAAGACGTCACCAGGAACACTGCTAGATGGAAGCCTCTGCCTAGCAGAGTAAAAATTATAGTACCAACAGTCTTTGCCCTGCACGATACAGAGGGGCTGCCTGGGTGAACCTGGACAACCCCTTTAAGTTTCTCTAGGCTAATTGCTAGCTTTTCCCTGTACAATTAGCAATATACTACAATGCTTACTACTGGGCAACTGGTGTATATTTTTTATTCAATCAATCATATCTGTCTATGCTAAATGTGTATTGTAGCAGAAGCATTTTACAGAACTAACGACATCTAATGAGCAATTGTTCCATCTTTCCTGCACAGTTCGTGTTTGTGTGGGGGGAATCATTATTATTAATTACTAGCAGAACTACCCGGCTTCACATGGGTATATTTCATCTATTTCATTTAATGTTTGTGTGTGTCGGTAAAAGACATCGACAGTATCCACTATAAGTGACATCTACAGTACCCCACCCCTTTAAAAGTGACCTTCCAAGTGGCCTGCCCCCTTAACAGTAACATCTACAGCACCCTTCCCTTTAACAGTGACCTCCACAATGGCCGCCTCTTTATTAGTGACCTCCACAGTACCCAGTCTAGTTAACGGTGATTTCCACAACACCCTGCCCCCTTAACAGTGACCTCTAAAGCACCCTACCCCTTAACACTGACCTCCATAGCGTCCCATCCCCTTAACTGTGACCTCCAGCATTCCCTACCCCCTTAACAGAGACCTCCACAGTGCCTGGCCCTTTAATAGTGGCCTCAACAGCATCCAGCCCCCTTAACAGTGATCTCCACAGCAACCCACCCCTTTAACAGTGACCTCCCCAACATCCCACCTCCTTAACAGTGACCTCAGCAGTAGCCTGCCCCTTTAACAGTAACCTCCACAGCAGTGAAGAAAAATGGCTGGGTTGTTATGGAAACCTGGTGTAAAACTGTGTGTATGTGGAGACTAAGGGCCTGCAAGCTTCTAATGGCTCATAAGGGTCATGTGACCAGGCTTCTTTTGGCAAATGCATTTTTTGGGAATATCTCAGGAACGGTATGTGCTAGAGAGCCGAGACCCGGTCTAAAACCTTTCCGGACACCTGACGTACCTGTGTGCCACATTTCATGATTGCGGACATACACACGTATATGGTGCCCTTGAGCAGGGATTATTTTGACATTTGGACATTTGCCTATTTCACGTATACAAAGTTAAAACTTCTTACTTTATTTCTCTTGAAAGGGTTAACTTATACTGTTTATTAGTGTGTTACTGCATTTTATATACATGTTTATATATATCCTGTTTATTATCACTGTATTTACATGGCTCTGTGGAAAGGGTTAATGAATACTGGGAGACTGTTAGGGCTTTGATTGAGGGTTTAAAGAAGACCATGTTTTGGAGGGGAAAACCCAGACTTGTTTACCACCATGTTTTGGAGGGAAAAACCCAGGCTTGTTTACCACCAAAAAGCAGAAAGCCTGACATTTTAAATGTCTTTTTTCAGCTATATTGTTATGTCTGGAAACTTGTTTTGGTCTGGAAAACCTGCTGTGTCATTGCCATTGAGTATCATTGAAGCTCTAATGTAAGTCTATACCAGATGGGAGCTAAAACAATGTACATGTTTGTGCTGAGTTTCTTCACTCCACCCCTCCCACTAGAAGGTTCTAGTCTAGCAAAAACTGTATATAAGGAGAGCAGCCAGAGCCCCTAGTGTGCTGCAGTTAGGGAACAGTGGTTGGAAGAGGAGACTTTGCCAAACTACTGAGTGACCAGAAGAAGACGCTGAGATGGGGATACGCTGGATCAACTTTAGAATAAGAGAAGGTTTGCAATTCTAGTTGTGATAAATCAAAAGTAAGAGCCCTTAGAATGGGGTCTTTTTGAAAGCTGTTCCAACTGAGATTGTCAGCATTAAATCAAGACCTGGTTCGAATCTCTAGCTGTTACACAGCCCGAAATACAGTATGCCATCCTGCTGTCAGGCTGAAGGAGGAGAGAAGATGCATAGATCCTTCTCTCTCTCTGTAAACTTGAACAAGGCCCTAGGGGTAGAGTAACATGTTATCACCCTCACCCATCAATCAAAGAGCATATTGGCTTATATGGGGGCTTTTTTTAAGAAAAGGAGTATGAAAATGAGTGCTTTCATATCTAATCAACCATCCTTGCCTAATTAGGCTCTTTACTGAAGCCATGACCCAGATGTTTACCATCGTTAGAATCAAAGCACCAATTCAGTTGCACCAAATACACCACAAACACAGAAGCATCAATTAAAATTAAATTTCTCACTGTCCTTATTCTTTCCATATTAATCGATACTGAAAAACACATCGACCACTTCTCTAGCAATGCTCATTACATACTGTAGTAATAGTCATAATAATTAGAGATGAGCGAATTTTCAGAAAAAATTTGCTTTGATCCGAATTTATTCGTGACAAATAACGTTAAAAAACTTCTATTTCCTGGATGAAGAGAGCCTTTAAAGTGATGTAGAACACTGTGCCTTGCAGTAACATGCATAGGGAGTCTGCTGTGGTAGTGAAATAATACTGTGAGTCAGTATGACATGCAGATGACAGGCGTCGCTATTCGAATCACTGCTCACTTCACTTATTTGGGCAGTCACGGTGCAAAAACGGAACAAATAACTCAAGTATGAACTCAGCCTTACAGGTCCATGTGCCAAGAAGCGCACTTCTTTTACACCGTTGTCAGCTGATTCCACATAGAATGTCTACAGAACCTGTTCTATTAAGTGCTTATTAGTGATGAGCGAGCATGCTCGGCTGAGTATTGGTTCGGCACGAGCATCGCTATGCTCGGTGCTCGACTTTACTCGGCCGAGTACCATGTGTATTTGTAGCATTGCTCGAGTCTCCTCCCCGCATGTTTGGCGCCTTCTAAGCAGCCAATCAAGGTCCAGGTAAGTATTTCCCCTCAGTGTAAGGCCATAGCAATGTTAGCTGTAAGCCTTACACTGATTGGCTGGCTGGAACACGTGATACCATTTCATATAGGTGCTGAGGTCCGGCACTCAGCTCATTCAGAGTCAGGGAGAGCAGACAGTAGGCAGGGACAGATAGCGTTTTTCTCTAAAAACTTACTGATTTCACTCCAAAAACCTTATTGAAAGACCTAACAGTCCTTTTAAGGACTAGAGTGTGTGTTTGACAGCAGTGCAGCACCTTTTTTTTTTTTTTTTTATGAAGGGGGTTAATTCAGCACTATTAGGGACAGGCATCACCTGGAAGGGACAGATAAGTGCAGGGCTTGGAAATCACTTTGATAACTTTGATAAGACAGAAAGATTTCCGATTAGTGACATCTACAAAATGCCATCATTAAGCAGTGTGTTGGGCAGATATTATCAAAAGGGGCTTATTCACTACAGTGTTCCTTGGTACTGAGATATACACTGCACCATCATAAAGCAGTATGTTGGGCAGACATTATTAAAAGGGGCTTATTCTCTACTGTGTGCCCGGTACTGAGATATACACTGCACCATTATAAAGCAGTGTGTTGGGCAGACATTATTAAAAGGGGCTTATTCACTACAGTGTTCCTGCTACCAAGATATACACCGTACCATCAGAGAAATTATTTGTTCTGGGGAAATTAACCTAACTTGTGCCACATCTGTGTGTGCGTGTTCAATCCGCAACCGTTATATTAATTACTCCAGCAGACAATGATTTATATTTTGTCCATAGTTAACAAGTTTTGGGCATCATCTGTGTGTGCGTTTAGGCTGCAACCGTATATACAGTATAGAAAATCTATATTTTTCTGTATCCAGTACTGTCCTGCATCAGAAAACGGTGTCTTTAGCGGATAGTAAAACAATTTGCGCCACATCTACAGACAAAACCGTTAATATGAAGAAGGCTAGCACAAAGGGAGGGGGAAGTGGGCGTGATGCTGATGGTGCAAGCAGAGGCCGTGGCCCTGGGCATGATGGTGATGGTGCAAGCAGAGGCCGTGGCCCTCGGCGTGATGCTGATGGTGCAAGCAGAGGCCGTGGCTCTGGGCGCAATGAAACTGTGCCAGCTGCCAGTGCACCAAAAAAAAAAAAATTAAACTACCTTACCCAGCTTCATGTCCAAATTTGCTGGGCCGCGCAGGACAACACTGTCCAAGTCAGACCAGTGCGAACAGGTGGTCAGTTGGATTGCAGAAGATAATGCTTCCAGTCGGATAAGCACAACCCTCTTTTCCACGAGGTCCAGTCTCTGTAGCCAAGAGTCTGGTCAACCGAATCCTCACTCTGATCCTCCTTTTTCCCACCATGTCACGTCTGGGCAAACAAGTGATCCCAAAATTGGATATTGACATGACCTCTTTTCATTGCTAGTACTTGGTTTGGCTCTCTAGCTAAGCACGCTTGCAGAGGTAAGTAGTAAGGGGGTATATGTTTCGTCAAACTGCAAAGTGACAGGTACAACGCCCCCTTTTATACAGCTATCCCCGCCCCTTTTATATTGCTTGATATAAAATTTATATTGCTTGATATTAAATTTATATCCTTTTATATTGCTTGATATTAAATTTATATTGCTTGATATTAAATTTAAATTCATCAAACATCTTACTACACACGTCTTAGATCCCTGCTAATGTTCACAGTTTACATCTGTTTAAAGCAATCTTTTTCTACTGCAAAGGTCGTGACATCTGTCTGGACAAGCCACAGACTGTATTCTTGTGCCTTTGTACTGCTAATGGTGTCGATTATGTGCTTAAAAGTGTGACCGCCTATTCATATAGCTGATTGGTATGTCTGACACATCACAGGATGTGTTCTTGTGACTTTGAAAAGCCCGTCTTGTATTTCATAGCGAAATTTTTGATAAGACCATTTATAACATTTGATAGGCTTTTGATATAAAATAAGATTCTGACATAGAAAAGGCCTATAATAAAACATATAAATTGCACAGTAATGGCCGCAAACCGTACTAACTGCATCTTGTATTTCATAGGGGCTTTATAAATTATTTTTGTGACTTGATAACATTTGATAAACATTTGATAAGGCTAAGATATAAAAGCCACCCCACTTTGATATGAATTTATATAAATTTACACAGTTTAATAATCTTCATTTTGATTAAAATCATATTTTTTATAAAAAATAAATAAAATAAAAAATTGATAAGACGACATTTGATATGCTTTTGATATAAAATAAGATTCTGACATAAAAAAGGCCTATAATAAAACATATAAAATGCACAGTAATGGCTGCAGACCGTACTAACTGCATCTTGTATTTCATAGGGGCTTTATAAATTATTTTTGTGACTTGATAACATTAGCATTAAAATCAAAACAATGACAAATTTAATTCGTTTTAAAAGCTTTATTAATTTTCCTTATTTACAATACGAGACCGTACATTTTTCAACAGCCCGTAGGGACAGACACGTTTGATTGTAATTACAGCATCGTATACATAATCGTTTCATGTGTTTTGTTACAAATGAACGCACAATACGGTCATTTTTTCTAAAATCGTTAGTGAACATTTTTAACACTTTTTCAAAAGACATTCCTTTAGCGAGACATTGCAAGATATAGATACAGTAATGTCCGCAGACCTTGCTAACGGCGTCTTGTATCTGTCTGTTTTGATACTTTATAGTCTTAGAATTTTTACATAAAAACTTCATAAACTCGCCAGGAAATATTTCATTTGCAGGTGATAAACCATAACTATCAAAAAAAAATAGATACATCATTCGGGTATAATATAATTAAAATCCAATGCTTCCCCCGCTGATACGAATTATCCGTATTTACAATGTAGGCCGCGGGCCTGTCAATGATTTTATCCCCCGGTAATAAATCACACGGAAATACCCCTTTAAACATGCGCCGGGCGTTTATATCCGCTTTAATAACACAGGCAATTTCATAATTATTAATGTTTATTGAAAATCATATAATACCTCCCAACGATTATTTATTTCAATAATATTTTCATGAACTGAATATACAATCATGTTAATTGTGTCCGCAATCGGTTCGGCAAATCTAATTTCAGCTCACAGATTTCCAGTTTTTACTAGAGAGAAATGACCGCTGGGTTCTTGATCCAGCGATAAATCAAAAGCGAACAAAGTGTAGCCGTTCAAAAACTCGTGACGATCCACGGATAATGCGTTGTCGGCCTTGTGTTTCCCTGAAATATGTACTAGGGACATATATTCACGAACAGCTGATTCGTCTTGGAAGTTAGGTTGAAAAGGTTTTGCCAGTATCTGTTGCCCGTCCAAATATAAGGCGGCAAAATTCACATTATAGTGGTTGAAGCACAAAGGATTTCTTTGAAAATGGAAAATGATTCGTTATCCACAAACGCTAGTATTACTGTTTTTGGTAGGTTTCCGAGAAAAAGATTCTCGTGGTTAGATATGCAAGTACCAGCGGGTACGTTATACACTTTAAGCAACGCCCGATCGACCGAGTACTTTGCATTAGCGGTTAACAGAGCGCGACTGTGACCGATTCTTACAGCGGGCGATACTTGTACTCTTTTGACAAACAGGGAAGCGTGCTGTATTTGGACTTTAAAATGGGGCGCCTCGGCCGACATAAGGCAGAAAGTGTCTTTGTTTCTGGTCAATTTTATCTTTAGATCTAAACCGTTCAGTATTAACTTCAGTTGATTAAATATATCGGCGTAAACGGGCCCCATTAATTCCACACTTCTAGAGCGGGCTGAATAATGCGTTCTCTTGCTGAAACCGACATTACTTCCCTCGAGAGCCCTGTCATCATGATGTCCCGCTGTGTCTTTATAGAATAAACCGGCGGTAAATTGTGACACTAAAGTTTGTGAATTATAATTTATTAGGGCCTCTATATACGCTCTATACGTATAAAGGCTAAGATTTACCCTGTAGGACACCCAAAAATCATTTATGATCATTTTGGTTACATCAAAAAATACTTTGGCATTGCCAAAGTTAAAGTGTACCCACCCAGAGATTTATTTTTCCCGGTCCTGCCTGTAAAGCTAAATAAAAAACTAATGTTTCCGCTATGCTACACATGTGCCTCGACCTGTTAGAAAGACATTTGCAGTCACACAGACGAAGAGCGTTCGCTGACCGGTACATGGTGCACCATAGAACTAGTTTTAGCTGTTGAAAAAGGTTACAGAATCGCCGAGATCTACGAGATCTGGCATTTTCCGAACACAACAGACGATCTGTTTGCCCCGTACATCAAATTACAACTCAGAGATAAACAGGAGGCTTCCGGTTATCCCAGTTGGTGTAAAACGGATTCTAAAAAAAAGTCTTACATAGCGTCATTTTAAAAAAAAAGAACGCAGCAAAAAGACAAATTTCAAAACTGTTCCTAAACTCTTTATGGGGTAAGTTTGGACAGCGTTCTAACTTGTCATGTACCAGCATAGTCACGGACCCTGACAAACTTTTCAAATTAGCTTTTGTGCCGTGCTACGACCTCTCCGAGGTTAATTTCATCGATGACGATACGGACGTAGTCAATTGGCGCTATGTAAAAGAGCGCTACACACACAACAAAAACACAAACATTTTTATAGCCTGTTTTACAACCGCCTATGCCAGACTCGAATTATACAAGCTCCTAGACAGACTGCAGGAACGTTGTCTTTATCACGACACAGACTCCGTCATATTCGTGAGTAAGGGGTCTGAATGTACCCCACCCTTGGGTAATTTTCTCGGCGAACTAACTAGTGAAATACCCGACGACGCACACATTACCGAGTTTGTATCCGCAGGCCCGAAGACTTACGGATACAAACTCAACAACGGGAAAACCGTATTGAAGGTTAAGGGTATAACACTCAACGTCGCTAACACAAGGCTTGTTAATTTTGACAGTTTAAAAGACCTTGTGTTGGATTTCTCACGCAACAATGACCCCGAGACACAGAAAACAATAGGTATCGAACAAGACGGCATTTTCAGAAATAGGAAGCGCTTGACCGTAGAGACAAGACCGTTACGTAAAAAGCAAAAGTGCGTCTATACAAAGAGACAGCTGACGGCTGACTTTACAACGCTGCCTTTCGGCTATTAAACATGACTGTGCAATTTCAAAACCCTTTTTCGTGTACTCTAGCAGGTCCTTCAAATTCCGGAAAGAGTTTTTTTGTAAAAAAGTTATTAATACACGCGGACACGTTAATGTCGCACAAACCTGACAATGTCATTTGGTTTTACGCTTGTTGGCAGAAATTGTATGATGAACTAACCCGTTTGTTTACAAACATCAGGTTTATCGAGGGGGTCCCGCAAAATTTTACAGACGCTGATCTATTTCCAACGGACAAGGTCAATTTGGCGGTTGTTGATGATCTTATGGAGGCGGCTTGTGAAAATCTTGAAATACAAAACGCATTCACCAAATACGTGCACCACAGAAATTTGAGCATTATGTATCTCGTTCAAAACGTTTTTTGTCAAGGTAAGAAAAGCAGAACCATAAATTTAAACACTAAATACATGGTCCTTTTTAAAAACCCGCGTGATAAATTACAGGTTATTACGTTGGCTCGTTAGATGTACCCTGGTAAAACACGTTTCTTTTTAGAAGCTTTTGAAGATGCTACACACAAGCCTTACGGCTATTTACTTGTAGATTTAAGATCTGACACGCCTGAGGACCTACGACTCAGAACCGCTCTGTTCCCACCAGATCTGCCGGTGCTGTAAAGATGTCGAGCAGGATACGGTGTAATTGGGATCTTTTAAAAGCATTAGTCAAAACAAATCTGAAGGCCCGAAAATCAATATTATGTAACGCCAGTAATGATTTGATATCGGCCATTGGCGAGATCTCTCTCAACATCCTTAAAGGAAAGATCCCTCTTAAAGAGCGCCAAAAAATATATTGAAAAAATGGCGTAGGGCTATAAAGAAATTAAGCAATAAAAAGTACTCTATTAAAGGAAAGAAGCGCATTGTGAGCCAGAGCGGTGGTTTTATAGGAGCTTTGCTTTGCTTTGCAATACCTTTAATCACTAGTCTGATAGCTAATACAGCAGGTGGTTCCTAATGCAGTATGCCGAGAAAATGTTCCTGGTTTCCAAAAATGAATTGGACAGTCTTAAAAAAACATCCGTAGATGCAACAGATATACGCCAAATAGCCATATGTCGATTAGATGACGAGATTAGCAAAATACTACACAGAAATGACCTTTCAGATGATGAAAAAATTAAAAGATACACAACCGTGTTACAGAGGTACTTAATGCTCAACAAACAGTCAGGTAAAGAAATGTCGACTTTAACCCTGATTACACAGCCGATCAACAACAATTGTCAAATACCGCCTCAATCAGCACAGATACTAAAGAGATACTTGACAATATTAATACACGTTATAGAAAAAATGCAGAACTATTGTTAAGTAAACTATACCGCTCAGGTAGTAACCCGTGCTGGAATGCTATGGGCGAATTCATTTACAAAGAACAAACTGTACCCGGCTCCAACATTATTGACCTGCTTCGAACAGCTACCCAGAGTCACGGATTGCCTAAGATTAAACATCACGGTTGGGACTATTTTATGGAGACTATCGCACAGTTGAACGTCCTGTCAACGGTTATCGGTAATACAAGAACAAGAGAACTTTTCGATGATTTGAAAAAACGGGCGCTGAGTGACCCCTTTGACACGGCTCGAAGCCCTTTTACACCGCCGGGGTTATTAACATCACCGACGGTATCGACGCGGGGGTCATTACTACCTAATAAGAAGCTAGCGCCTTTGTTGCAAGCGGCTTGGTTAACGTTGTAAATTTTCTTACTTTGGCGATCGTATATACATTTTCTATGTATTAAACATCTTATAATGTTTATTATTTGCTTTATGTACATTTTTACTTTGCATGTATATAAAATTGCTTTGTGTGTAATGTATCATAATGTTTTATTTACTATACATAAACAGTTTTAAATAAAATGTAGTCCGTTTTTTTCTTTTTACAATAAATATAATAGCCTGATTATTTAAAATTGTATAAACAGTTAGGTCGCTTTGTTGAGTAGACGCGGCTTAAAACGCTGCCATAATGTCGGCAACTGCTGAAATATTGAGTAAACAGTACTACTCGCCAAAAGCCGTCGGCTCTTATGGGGGCGTGGAATCCTTATTCAGAGAAGTACGGAGATTTGGCATAAGAAAAGACTCTGTAAAAAATTGGTTGGGAAACGAGGATACTTATACATTGTACAAACCTGTTAAAAAATAATTTACAAGAAACAAGGTTGTGGTGTCTGATATAGATGATCAATGGCAGGCAGATCTTGTGTCGATGATAGATTTTTCTAAAGAAAATAATGGTGTAAAATACTTGCTGACGGTCGTTGATATTCTATCTAAATATGCTTGCGTGTTGGGCCTTTCAAATAAGTCCGGCGCTACAGTGGCTTCCGCTTTTGACCAGATATTTAACTACTCCCGGACCGCCGTACGCAGGATTGCGTCCTGCGGGCGGCCGGGATCTTCTGAGTGGACGCCTCGGCGCGTCCTCTCGCGAGACCCGTGAGTTTCTGTGAACGCGCGCGCAGGCACGCGCGCGTTCACAGGAACGCGCGTCTTGAGAGTTAGACTACAGCCTGCCAGCGATGATCAATCGCTGGCAGACTGTAGATGCGATATAAATTGCATCAAACATGTATACCAGATGCTGTTTTGTGAACAGCGTCTGGTATACCTGCTACCTGGTCCTCTGGTGGTCCCATTTGCTGGGATCGACCACCAGAGGACCAGGTAACACAGTAAAGTTGCACCAAACACTACACTAACCCCCCACCCCCTCACCTATTAACCCCTTGATCACCCCATCTAGACCCCTGATCACCCCCTGTCATTGATCACACCCCTTGTAAGGCTCCATTCAGACGTCCATATGTGTTTTGCGGATCCGTGGATTCACGGATCCGTGGATCCGATCCGCGGATCCGATCCACGGATCCGATCCGCGGATCCGATTCGCGGATCCGATCCGCAGATCCTCAAAACACGGACACCGGCAATGTGCTTTCCGCATTTTGCAGATCCGCACATTGCCAGAACTATATAGAATATGCTATATCTTGTCAGCAATTGCGGACAAGAATAGGAAATGTTCTATATTTTTGCGGAACGGAAGTGCAGACCCGGAAACGCAGATCCGTAATTCCGGATCCGAGCGGGACAAAGTCTGTCCCCATAGAAATGAATGGGTCCGCAATTCCGTTCCGCAAACAGAATTGCGGACGTGTGAATGGGGCATAAGGGTCCCCTATCACCACCAGTTAGTTAGCGCCCAGCCCACTGCACCGCAGTCACTGATTTTGGCAGAGATTTTTTCATCCACATTGATCGATGCGAATGAAGAAATCTGTGCCGTTCATTTTTTTTTTTTTTCAGCGCAGAGGCTGAACGGAAAAAAAAAATCTCATTACCCGTATGCTCAATATACGGAGAATCGCAGAAACTCCTAATGCTGGCCATACGTGTAATGATTGCGGAGACCCTCAAATGCCAGGGCAGTACAAAAACCCCACATGTGACCCCATTTTAGAAAGAAGACACCCCAAGGTATTCCGTGAGGGGTATGGCGAGTTCATGCAAAATTTTATTTTTTGTCACAAGTTAGTGGAATATGAGACTGTAAAAAAAAAAAAAAAAAAAATAAATCTCCGCTAACTTGTGCCAATTTTTTTTTTTTCTGTGAACTCGCCATGCCCCTAACAGAATACCTTGGGGTGTCTTCTTTCCACAATGGGGTCACTTGTGGGGTATTTATACTGCCCTGGCATTTTAGGGGTCCTAAAGCGTGAGAATCCAAATGCATAAAAATGGCCTGTGAAATCCTGAAGGTACTCATTGGTTTTAGGGCCCCTTTGCGCATCTTGGCTGCAAAAAAGTGTCACACATGTGGCATCGCCGTACTCAGGAGAAGTAGGGCGATGTGTTTTGGGGTGTATTTTTACATATACCCATGCTGGGTGTGAGAAATGTCGCTGTAAACGACAACTTTTTACATTTTTTTATTCAAAGTTGCCAATTTACAGAGATATTTCTCTCACCCAGCATGGGTATATGTAAAAATACACCCCAAAACACATCGCCCTACTTCTCCTGAGTACGGCGATACCACATGTGTGACACTTTGCAGCCAAGATGCGCAAAGGGCCCAAATTCAACGAGTACCTTTTAGGAGGGCATTTTACGCATTTTCTTCTCACGCTTTAGGGCCCCTAAAATGCCAGGGCAGTATAAATACCCCACATGTGACCCCATTTTGGAAAGAAGACACCCCAAGGTATTTGCTGAGGGGCATAATGAGTCCATGAAAAATTTAACTTTTTGTCAAAAGTTAGCGGAAAGGGAGACTTTGTGAGAAAAACAATAAAAATCAATTTCCACTAACTTGTGCCAAAAAAATCTTCTATGAACTCGCCATGCCCCTCATGGAATACCTTGGGGTGTCTTCTTTCAAAATGGGGTCACATGTGGGTATTTCTACTGCCCTGGCATTTTAGAGGCCCTAAAGCGCGAGAAGAAAAATGCGTAAAATGCCCTCCTAAAAGTTACTCATTGGTTTTAGGGCCCCTTGCGCATCTTGGCTGCAAAAAGTGTCACTCATGTGGTATTGCCGTACTCAGGAGAAGTAGGGCAATGTGTTTTAGGGTGTATTTTTACATATACTCATGCTGGGTGAGAGAAATATCTCTGTAAATTGACAACTTTGAATAAAAAATGTAAAAAGTTGTCGTTTACAGCGATATTTCTCACACGCAGCATGGGTATATGTAAAATACACCCCAAACACATTGCCCTACTTCTCCTGAGTACGGCGATACCACATGAGTGACACTTTTTGCAGCCAAGATGCAAAGGGCCCTAAAACCAATGAGTACCTTTAGGATTTCACAGGGCATTTTTATGCATTTGATTCTCACACTTTAGGGGCCCCTAAAATGCCAGGTGAGTATAAATACCCCACATGTGACCCCATTTTGGAAAGAAGACACCCCAAGGTATTCCGTGAGGGACATGGTGAGTCCACAGAATTTTTATTTTTGGCACAAGTCAGCGGAAATTGTTTTTTGTTTTTTTAATTTTGTTTTTACAAAGTCTCATATTCCACTAACTTGTGACAAAAATTAAATTTTACATGAACTCACCATACCCCTCACAGAATACCTTGGGGTGTCTTCTTTCCAAAATGGGGTCACATGTGGAGTATTTATACTGTCCTGGCATTTTAGGGGCCCCTAAAGCGTGTGAAGAAGTCTGGAATCCAAATGCGTAAAAATGCCCTGTGAAATCCTAAAGGTACTCATTGGTTTTAGGGCCCCTTTAGCATCTTGGCTGCAAAAGTGGCACACATGTGGTATCGCCGTACTCAGGAGAAGTAGGGCAATGTGTTTTGGGGTGTATTTTTATATATACCCATACTTTGTGTGAAAAATATCTCTGTAAACGACAACTTTTAAAAAATTTTATACAAAGTTGACAATTTACAGAGATATTTCTCTCACCCAACATGGGTATATGTAAAAATACACCCCAAAACACATTGCCCTACTTCTCCTGAGTACGGCGATACCACATGAGTGACACTTTTTGCAGCCTGGGTGCACAAAGGGGCCCAAATTCCAACGAGTACCTTTAGGTTTACATGGCGGCTCACAATTTAGCCCCGCCCAAAATGCCAGAACAGTAAACACACCCCACAAATGACCCCATTTCGGAAAGTAGACACCCCAAGGTATTTACTGAGGGGCATAGTGAGTCCGTGGGAGATTTTTTTTTTTGCCAGAAGTTATCAGAAATTGAAACTTTTTTTTTTTTCTCAGAAAGTGTCATTTTCCGCTAACTTGTGAAAAAAATGAAATGATACATGAACTCACCATGCCCCTCCGCGAATACTTTGGGGTGTCTTCTTTCTAAAATGGTGTGATTTGGGGGTATTTATACTATTCTGGCATTCTAGCACCTGAAGAAACATGACAGGCGCTCAGAAAGTCAGAGCTGCTTCAAAATGCCGAAATTCACTTTTTGCACCATAGTTTGTAAACGCTATAACTTTTACCCAAACCAATAAATATACACTTATTGGACTTTTTTTATCAAAGACATGTAGAACAATAAATTTAGAGAAAAATTTATATAGAAATGTAGTTTTTTTTGAAAAATTTTACAACAGAAAGTGAAAAATGTCATTTTTTTGAAAAAAGTTTGGTAATTTTTGATTAATAGCAAAAAAAGTAAAAATGTCAGCAGCAATGAAATACCACCAAATGAAAGCTCTATTAGTGAGAAGAAAAGGAGGTAAAATTCATTTGGGTGGTAAGTTGTATGACGGAGCAATAAACGGTGAAAGTAGCGTAGTGCAGAATTGTAAAAAGTGGCCTGGTCATTAAGGGTGTTTAAGCTAGGGGGGCTGAAGTGGTTAAGTTAAGCGGGCGAACCACCAGAAAGCTCCAGACTGATCGGGGCCGTGAGTTTATAAACAAACCTATGAGACGTCTTTGTGAAACCTATAAAATACATCATTTTTTAACTACAAATGCTGTTAAGGCATCGTTGCTCGAACGTTTTAATAGAACGCTGAAAACTAAAATGTGGCGTTATCTTAGAGAACAAAACACGTACAGGTACATCGACAAGTTACAAGACTTGGTGTATAGTTATAACCACACATACCACAGAACTATAAGGCGTCACCCCGTCGATGTGACAAAAGAGAACTCTTTAGCCGTTTGGAAAAATAACTATGGTTATTACGCTACTATTAAAAAAGTTAAACCAGTATTAAATATAGGTGATTACCTCAGAATTGTGCGCTATAAGGGGACTTTCACAAAGGGATATGAACAAACCTATACAGACGAGATATTTAAAATCTACGCTGTAAACACTAGTGGGCTCAGACCCCTTTATAAGTTGAAAGACCTGACCGACGAGTTCATTGAAGGCTCGTTCTACCCGGAGGAAGTCCAAAAAGTACCCCTCGACAAGCTACGGGTTTACAGGATAGAAAAAATACTGAAAAAGAAGAAAGTTCGGGGAAAAACGTTGTGTTTTGTAAAGTGGACAGGATATCCGGACAAGTTTAACTCTTGGGTGCCTGAAAAACAGTTGATGAGTCTGTAAACTATGGAGGACGGATCGTTTTTTATCACGGTACCCTGCAACGCATTCGCCAAACTTTGCCCCGAAAACAGTATCGCCAATTACACAACTAAGTTAGCAAAAGCCGTCCATCTTCGCTGTCCTTACGAAGTGGCTTTAGTGGAGATTCAGTATCCACATACATGGGAAACCTTTGGCCCCGGAGATGGTGTATTCTACATAGCGCACCGCGATGAGCCGATCCGTGAACTTTTTGTTAAATCAGGTTATTACTCCAATATGCACGAGCTCATCAAAGCCATTAATAGCAAACTTGAATCTATAAAAATACCTCCCGATCAACTGCGCCTAAGATACGACGATATTGACAGAACCGTTTATGTAATGAATTCACCATTATACAAGTTCATGCCTTGTGTGAAATTGGGGAATATTTTGGGAGTATCGGGGTATTCGCAAGCTCCGGCGCTCAAGAATGTAGACGCCGAGCACATTGTTCTCCGCTACAAAGGACCTGGCTTACCTGTTTTAAAACATCATGCTGGAGGTATAAAGGGGATTGCTCTAGTTTCATCAACAGAGAAAAAAATGAATCCCGATATTAAAGCCGGTTTTTATACAATGTTTGTTTGTACAGATATCGTCCAACATCAACTTGTTGGCGATAGTTACGTACAACTTTTAAGAACTGTCGAGTTAGGCGGTAAAAATGGTGATATAGTCACGCAAAAGTATCACCGGCTGGACTATATACCTGTTTGCAAACATCATTTTGACACGGTTACAATATCGATACTCACTGATCAGGTTAAACCTGTTAAATTCAAATATGGCAAGACTATTGTGCGATTACACTTTAGACTGCGCGCTGTGACGACGCACTAAAATGTTGTCCCAGAGAGTGTACGGTGACCCGGACGCGTATACGCATTATTACTTAACACAAGCCGGTCATGGTTTGGACGGATTTCACGGTACAGAATTTCGGGGTCTGTTCTGGCGTGTCGTACCCCTATTTAAGAAAGGTGTAGCGCTTGTAAAGCCTCACGTGAAAACAGCTGCCCGTAACAACGCTAAAGACGTCACGACTGCCGTTATGGATCGTATAAATAGGTCGACGCAAGGCCAGGAGGGCTCTGGTGTCGTACAAATACGTAAGAAAACGCGTAAAAGAAAACGTGAACGCGTTGCCATTGTCTTACCAACTTTTATGAATAAAGTATCACAACCTAAGAGACGTCGCCGCCAGAAAACAAGAAGTCGTTCACCGAGCGACATCTTCTAGTCAGACGCTATGGCTTTCGTGCATGACTTATCCGCCGAGTACGCCAAATCAGAGTTAGACATCTTTCAAATACCGCCTACACAGACAAGCATTGAAAAAAAATCGCTTTATGTAGAGGTGCAACCAATCGCCGCAATCACTGACAATTCCCCTTTGGAATTCTACATCTCGGGCAGCGGTGAATATTATTACGACCTGAATAACACATGGTTACACATCGTTTGCAGAATCGTTAGTCCGGATAACACAACCATTCCAGAAGGATCCCGCATGGAACTTAAGATGCAGTTAGTACGGTCTGCGGCCATTACTGTGCAATTTATATGTTTTATTATAGGCCTTTTTTATGTCAGAATCTTATTTTATATCAAAAGCCTATCAAATGTTATAAATGGTCTTATCAAAAATTTCGCTATGAAATACAAGACGGGCTTTTCAAAGTCACAAGAACACATCCTGTGATGTGTCAGACATACCAATCAGCTATATGAATAGGCGGTCACACTTTTAAGCACATAATCGACACCATTAGCAGTACAAAGGCACAAGAATACAGTCTGTGGCTTGTCCAGACAGATGTCACGACCTTTGTAGTAGAAAAAGATTGCTTTAAACAGATGTAAACTGTGAACATTAGCAGGGATCTAAGACGTGTGTTGTAAGATGTCATATTCTTGAATTAAATTAATATAAATTTAATATCAAGCAATATAAATTTAATATAAATTTAATATCAAGCAATATAAATTTAATATAAATTTAATATCAAGCAATATAAATTTTATATCAAGCAATATAAAAGGATATAAATTTAATATCAAGCAATATAAAAGGGGCGGGGATAGCTGTATAAAAGGGGCGTGGTACCTGTCACTTTGCAGTTTGACGAAACATATACCCCTTACTACTGAGGTACCTGAGATATTGTGCCCTGATTCCCAACCTCTTCAGCCTTCACAGTCTCAAGAAGATGACGGTGGTGAACCGCAATCATTCGTTCATGTGGTGGATGATGATGAGACACAGTTGCCAATTACTGAGGTGGTGGTTAGGTCAAGTCAGGAGGATGAGCAGTGTGTAACAATCCTACAGGCTCACCTGAGTCAGAGGACAGCTGGCTGGAGGTAGGAGTGGAGCCCAGTAGGACTGCAGGCTGATAGTAGGTGCAGGAAGTCTGGCAGAGGCGTAGTCTCTGGGTCAGGGCAGGCGGCAGTAAGCGTGGTCAGACAATCCGGATCGGCAATGGTGGTAGCAGTTCAGTAGGTAGGGACAAAGCAGAAGAATAGTCGGTAGTCAATTCCTGGTCAGCAGTGGAATTACGATAGTAGCAAGAGCAGCAGATGAGGAGACGCTTGATCAAGGCTCAGGAGCTAAATAATCAGCAAGCTGGAGTGCAAGGGGCTGGACTTATATAGGGAAGTACCAGGTGTGGGGAATCAAGGGTGATGAGCAAGGCTTGGCAAGACTGAGGTTAAATAATAGGCTTCAGGGAGGAATGTCCAGAGAGGACGGTAGCCTAGTAAGCAGGGCTACCGCCTGGGATGTGGCTGGTCACGGGTTTGAATCCTGAAAGTTCTCCCTCCCTTCCAAGGTGACCTCTGGGCACCGCAGGGGCAGGCTTACCGGGGTGCCGTTGGTGGAACTCTCTTACTAGTCTGGGAGCGTGGACGTTTTCTTCTGGCTCCTAGGAGCTATCCTCCCACCCTATTAGGTATTGTAGTCTTCCCCGGTGGATCCTGGAGTCGAGGATCTTTGCGACAGCGTATTCTTCTTCACCCTGTACCCTCACGGGTGGTGGAGGGGGAGAGTGGCGGCCTGTGAAGGTGTTCTCCACGTGTGGCTTGAGGAGGGAGCAATGTAAGACAGGGTGCACCCTAATAGAGTCCGGAAGGTCGAGCCGGAAAGTGACCTTGTTGATTTGTGCGGTGATCCGGAACGGACCCATGTATCTTTGGGCCAACTTTTTGGAGGGGACCTTCAATCTGAGGTACCTGTTGGACAGCCACACCTCGTCTCCCACATGGAAGCCCGGGGTGGGCTTGCACGTCTGTCTGCTCCCTGTTTAAAGCACCTCTGGGTGAGCTGGAGGTTGTCTATAATGTTCTTTTGTGCCTCCTGTAGGGTTTTTAGGTGTTCGCCCACTGCTGGGAGGGTGGAGGCGACGGGTAGGTGGGGAATGAACACCGGGTGCGAGCCTGTGTTAGCAAAGAAGGGGCTGTGCTTGGTTGAGCTGTGCTCAGCATTGTTGTAGGCGAACTCGGCCGTGGGGAGATGGTCAAGCCAGTCATCCTGCAGGTGGGAGCTGAAACAGCGTAGGTACTGGTACTAGGGTCTGATTAGTTCTCTCCGTCTGCCCATTTGACTGAGGGTGGAAAACGGAGGACAGGTTCACTTTAACCCCGAGCGCCAGGCAGAAGTTCTTTCAGAACTTTGAGGCAAATTGTAAGCCTCGGTCGGAGACCACGTCGTCCGGGATCCCATGCAGCCTGAAGACCTCTCTGAGAATAAGCTCGGCCTTCTGTTTGGCGGTGGGTAGGCCTTTGTAAGGGATGAAATTGGCCATCTTGGTGAGGCGATCGACCACGACCAGGATGGTGTTCAACCCATTTGAAAGAGGAAGGTCTACCACAAAGTCCATGGAGATCGAGCCCCAGGGGTGGGAGGGAATCGGGAGGGGTTGTAACAGACCCACGGGAGAGGAACGAGGAGTCTTATTGCGGGCACAGACAGTGCAAGAGGAGATGTACCTCTTGATGTCCTTCTTGTATGTTGGCCACCAGAAGGAGCGGGAGAGAAGCTCCTGGGTCTTCCTTGTGCCCAAATGACCGGCCAGCTTGGAGTCATGGTTGAGTTTGAGCACTTCAAGCCGTGTGATTTCTGGTACATATAGTTGTAGGAGTTACACCATGTACGATAAAATATCTCTCAATTTTATTATTATAAAGTAGCACATAACATATGGGAAAAGCAAAACACTGAAGTGCCTGTCGCAGCAGGCCACAACCCGGAAGACAAAGTCCACGCACAACCCGAATATGTAGACATATGGGATATAATAATCCTACATACACAAAATGGGTTTATACAAGTTGAAACATACAGGGATGTAATCCCCACACGGAAAACTCACGTAGATGTCCAACCAAGTGGTCAGAAAAACCCTACTAAAGAGGGTGGGATATAATACCAAACCTAACCTAAGCAATCAAATGGTGCAATGTAGATAGTAAAATATATTACCCATTATCCTATCCGGGAAGAGCGTGGACACCAGAAACCTCGACGCGCGTTTCACCCCTCACAGGCTTCATCAGGAGGATGTTTAATTTGTCCAGGCTACCGTCTTATATACCCTAAGCAGACCCATAGCCCAATCAAAAATGCGCATCATCGCCCTGATTAGCGCGGCAAGCATCATGACCGCGCATCCCCCCGCCATCCTGCGCCGGACGCCGGACTCAGTCGCGCAGCTAGATGACGTGGCCAGCGTCACCGCTACGTATACAGACTGAGCCGGCGTCCGGTCGTCAAGACGACCGGGTACACGGAGCGCGTCATAATGCACGCCGCATCAGCGCACAAGCGAGATGCGCAGCATCACAAAATACAGCGGGCTATTATGTGCAATGGGATACCGTACACAAATGTAGATGCGAAACATCATAGCCACATTTGTGTATAGATCACCGAGGGGGCGCTTATATCCACGCTCCTCTCGGATATATCAGGCTATTGTGTCTAAAGGGGCGTAATCACATAGATAACATACCATAAATAGTATATAAATATATAAATGAAGGACCTCATACACATAATTATATATAGATGAAAATAGGAAGAAGCATTAAAAAGATTTAATAATAAAGTGACTTGTGCAAGTGATAAATAAATTAAAAAATAATAGTAATAGTCAGTTCATATCACATAATGCGCATAAAAAACCAAGTGCTAATCCACAAGTGTAAGACCCCCACACAGGAGGGAAATAGAAAAAACCGTGTAAATATAAATACATAACCACAAAAAAGCAATAAAGTAAGTGAAAAACAAAAAACACAAAACGAAACAAAAAAAGGAAAATATAAAATAAAAATATGATATAAATAAAGAATATATTGAAAAAATATATATGACTAATTAATATGATCAATAATAAATCCGAACAAAGTGAAGAAAAAGAAATAAACCCATAGTGCAAGTATTAGATGGTCACACGGATGATCAAAATATCAGATTGACTTGGAAGTATAGCCATGATCATATTGATTTTTTAGATATTACTCTCCAACGAGAGGCCGATGGCACGGTCTCCACGGACCTCTTTAGAAAGTCAACTGCGACGAATTCCGTATTACATGCGGAATCGTCCCATTACCCTCAGACCATCAAAGCGATCCCTACTAGTCAGTTTTTGCGACTGCGCCGGATCTGCTCCAGTGACCGAACGTTCGAGATCCAATCTAGGAATCTAAAAGAGAGATTTCTAGCAAGAGGATATGGGCATCAGGTTATTAAGAGGGGGTACCAGTGGGCTAAATCATCCCCCAGGGATACCCTTCTGACGAAACCAAATGTAAGGCAGGATGATATCCAATGTAGTTTCATAACACCGTTTAATGCTCAATGGCGATCCATTAGAGCTATTATGACCAAACATTGGCCCATACTTTTATCTGATAGTGACCTTAGACGGTCACTTTCCGATTACCCATTGATCACTTGGAAACGGGCTAAGAGCCTGAGAGATATTCTTACTCGGAGCCATTATGTTCCCCCACCTTCTAGCGGCCTGTTTGGCCCAAATGGGGTTCCTTTCCCTGTGGCAGTTGTCAGGCATGCAAGTTTATCAGGAGGGGGGGTGAATTTCATGATTCCAATGGCTCTCTCTCCTATCGGGTCACACACCACATTACATGTAGAACCACGGGGGTTATTTACCTTGCTGAGTGCCCCTGTGGCTTGCTGTATGTGGGTATGACCACCCGTGAACTTAGGGTGAGGATTTTGGAACATACTAGTAAGATCCGCCTGACAGGTACCATGAGGGAGGAGGAACTCAAGAAACAACAACCCATTGCCCTACACTTTAAAGAAAGACATGCATCAGACCCTAGAGGTCTGAGGGTGATGGGTATTGATAAAGTGTTAATGGGTGCCAGAGGAGGAGATATCAAGAAACTCCTACTACAAAGGGAAACAAAGTGGATAGTTCTGCTTAAGAGTGAGATCCCTATTGGACTTAATGAAGCAGTGAGTTTTAGGCCTTTTTTATGAAGCGTTTGTTGTTTTTATAATTATCTGTATATGTTGTTAATTTGTATTTCTATTTAGTTCTAGTGATGTTCCGTCTGCTCTTTGGGGGATACCGGAGATTTCAAAATGTTGATGTGGCTGTATTTACGGATTGCACGTCGGCCTGGGAAGAACTTTATTATTAATTACAAAAATTATTATTATTTTTATTTTATTTTTATTTTTTTCTCACGCTGGTCCATTATGTGACCATCTAATACTTGCACTATGGGTTTATTTCTTTTCTTCACTTTGTTCGGATTTATTATTGATCATATTAATTAGTCATATATATTTTTCAATATATTCTTTATTTATATCATATTTTTATTTTATATTTTCCTTTTTTGTTTCGTTTTGTGTTTTTTGTTTTCACTTACTTTATTGCTTTTTGTGGTTATGTATTTATATTTACACGGTTTTTCTATTTCCCTCCTGTGTGGGGGTCTTACACTTGTGGATTAGCACTTGGTTTTTATGCGCATTATGTGATATGAACTGACTATTACTATTATTTTTAATTTATTTATCACTTGCACAAGTCACTTTGTTATTAAATCTTTTTAATGCTTCTTCCTATTTTCATCTATATATAATTATGTGTATGAGGTCCTTCATTTATATATTTATATACTATTTATGGTATGTTATCTATGTGATTACGCCCCTTTAGACACAATAGCCTGATATATCCGAGAGGAGCGTGGATATAAGCGCCCCCTCGGTGATCTATACACAAATGTGGCTATGATGTTTTGCATCTACATTTGTTTACGGTATCCCATTGCACATAATAGCCCGCTGTATTTTGTGATGCTGCGCATCTCGCTTGTGCGCTGATGCGACGTGCATTATGACGCGCTCCGTGTACCCGGTCGTCTTGACGACCGGACGCCGGCTCAGTCTGTATACGTAGCGGTGACGCTGGCCACGTCATCTAGCTGCGCGACTGAGTCCGGCGTCCGGCGCAGGATGGCGGGGGGATGCGCGGTCATGATGCTTGCCGCGCTAATCAGGGCGATGATGCGCATTTTTGATTGGGCTATGGGTGTGCTTAGGGTATATAAGACGGTAGCCTGGACAAATTAAACATCCTCCTGATGAAGCCTGTGAGGGGTGAAACGCGCGTCGAGGTTTCTGGTGTCCACGCTCTTCCCGGATAGGATAATGGGTAATATATTTTACTATCTACATTGCACCATTTGATTGCTTGGGTTAGGTTTGGTATTATATCCCACCCTCTTTAGTAGGGTTTTTTTCTGACCACTTGGTTGGACATCTACGTGAGTTTTCCGTGTGGGGATTACATCCCTGTATGTTTCAACTTGTATAAACCCATTTTGTGTATGTAGGATTATTATATCCCATATGTCTACATATTCGGGTTGTGCGTGGACTTTGTCTTCCGGGTTGTGGCCTGCTGCGACAGGCACTTCAGTGTTTTGCTTTTCCCATATGTTATGTGCTACTTTATAATAATAAAATTGAGAGATATTTTATCGTACATGGTGTAACTCCTTTTTGCAAGGGTTCAGTTCTTTTGGGTATTAGTATACAATACTCCTTGCTAGATATTGCTGATGATGAGTTTGAGGAATTTCTTTTTGGTTTGATACATATAGTTGTAGGCCCTGATGAAACCAATGACCATTCTTAAACGTAAGGCTGACATTCCTTGTGGGGTGGGAGAGGAAGGGGTCATTTTTGTATCCTTCTTTGATTGTGCCCAGGAGTTCTTTAGAGTAGGTGGCCCCTACGACCCTTCTATCGGGTAGGATGTTGTTTTGGCCCTTGTTACTCTGTGACGGCTCGGAAAACATTCTGGAGAGGGCGTCAGGCTTGCCATTTTTTGATCCAGGGCGATAGGTGATGATGAGAAAGTTGAAGCGGGAAAAGAATAGGCTCCATCTGGCCTGTCTGGCTGAGAGTCTCTTAGCGCTGCGGATGAACTCGAGGTTCTTGTTGTCAGTTAGTACGATTATGGGGTTGGTGGCTCCCTCCAGCAGGTGTCTCCACTCGGAGAAGGCATCCTTGATTGCCAGTAGTTCTTTGTTCCTGATGTCATAGTTCTTCTCGGAGGGGGACATCTGACGGGAGAAATATGCGCACGGGTGTAGTAGCATCTTCTCCCCTGTCCGTTGTGACAGAACTGCCCCCACCGCGGAGTCTGATGCATCCACTTCGACTGTAAATGGCAGCTCAGGGTTCGGGTGGATTAGGATTGGAGCAGAAGTGAAGAGAAGTTTCAACTTGGTGAAGGTCTCCTGGGCCTCGGGTGTCCAGGAGAAGGGGACTGCCTTTTTGGTGAGTTGGGTGATTGGTGTTATGACCTTGTTCCGGATAAACTTCCGATAGAAGTTGGCGAAGCCAATGAATCTTTGTATCTCCTTCTTGTTTCTCGGAATGGGCCAGTTTATCACGGCTTGGACCTTCCCTTCTCCCTCTGGGGAGATGATGTATCCGAGGATCTGAGTGGTGGTTCGCTCAAACTCGCATTTCTCTAGCATGATATAGAGAGAGTTCTGTCAGAGTCTTTGCAGTACCCTGTGGATATGTTCGCGGTGCTGCTCGAGGTCTTCAGAGAAGATCAAGATGTCGTCCAGGTAAACGACTACAAACAGATCCAGCATATCCATGAGGACGTCATTAATGAAGTGTTGGAAGGTGGCGGGAGCCTTGCAGAGTCTGAAAGGCATGACCAGGTACTCGAAGTGACCATAACGTGTCCGGAAGGTGGTCTCCAAGTGTCCCCAGGGCGGATTCGGATGAGGTTGTAGGCCCTCGTAGGTCGAGTTTAGTGAAGATCTTCACTGCCCGGAGTCTCTCTAGGAGTTCTGAAACCAGTGGGAGTGGGTACCAGTTCTTTACGTTTATGCCGTTAAGCTTTCTGTAGTCTATGGAGGGACATAGGGAGGAGTCTTCTTTCTCTACGAAGAAAAAGGGGGCTCCCGCAGGAGGAGGTGGAGGGCCGGATGAACCCCTTCCTCAGGTCCTTATCCAGGTACTCTTTCAGAGCCTTGAGTTCAGGCTCAGAGGGGATAGATACTGCCAAAGGGTATTTTGGCCCCTGGCAACAGTTCTATAGGGCAGTCGTAGGGTCGGTGTGGTGGCAGCTTGTCTGTGTTTTTCTTGTCGCAGACATCCTGGAACTTGCGGTATTGAGGGGATAGCAGATCCTTGACGGATAGTTTTCAGAGGGCGGTGTCTTCGGGTGGAAGGATGGGTTTGTGGGAGCAATTTAGTGAGCAGAACTCGGACGGGAACCGTATGCAGCGGGTTTTCCAGTCCACCGAGGGGTTGTGGGTGGCCAACCATCAGATGCCCAAGATCACCGGGAACTTCGGGGAGGCATTCAGCGAGAAGTGGATCTTTTCGCGGTGATCGGGTTTTTTGAGGAGTTGTAGTTCGGTGGTCTCGTGAGTGACCGGCCCCGAGGAGAGTGGGGATCCGTCGACATTTTCCAGGTCAATGGGGGCTGCCTTGATTGTCAGTGGAATGTTCTTTTCGCGGGCGAAGGTTAGGTACATGAAGTTGCCTCCCGCCCCAGTCTAACATCGCTGAACAGGGGAGTTGTCGCCTGTGACAGAACCATCTGTCAGGTTATTCTTTTTTAATGCTTGTTTCCCTGCTGTATTCGTCTGTTTGCATTCCGTTCGTATGAATGGCTGTTTTCTATAGCCCAGCCATTCGAATGACTGTCTTTCCCGAATGAACTAGACGAACGGACGGCCACCCAGGAGAGAAGTGTGCTGCTGGTTAACCGATTGATCCCAATTAGAACGTTGTGGTTAACCGCAGACACTTCTCAATTACACGAATTCAGGGTGGTCGTCGTTCGTATGTCGACCACGAGGCAGCGGCCATTTTAAACTATGCGAAAGCCCAGCGGTGTTCGGCTCTATTTTCATGGAACTAAAAACGGACACTTTTTCTGCCGAACACCGCTGAAACAACAGAACACCTGTTATTGCCTGGATTCCTAACTTTTATTTTGTTGATTGTATCACAGACAATGTCATTGTGTTGTTGATTGTATCACAGGCAATGCCATTGTGTTGTTGATTGGATCACAGGCAATGCCATTGTGTTGTTGATTGTATCACGGACAATGTCATTGTGTTGTTGATTGTATCACGGACAATGTCATTGTGTTGTTGATTGTATCACGGACAATGTCATTGTGTTGTTGATTGGATCACGGACAATGCTCATTGTGGTTATTAAATGTACATTGACGAATGGGTTCTGTTTAAAATGTGAAACTGTAAATGATTGACTGCTATGTTTATACCACGTGGGTGGTAACCTTGTTGGAAAATGTGTATAAAAGGAAATGCTTGTGTGGTCATTAAAAGAGTTCTTATTTGACCCTCAATGCGGAGCTTCTGTCTCGTTATTGGGGGATTTATTATTGGCGTTTAGAGACTGCTGAATGGAAATGGAAGCCGCTTGGTGAGTGTGATTGTTCGGCGGCTTGCAGCAGTTCGTGGATTACCGTTCGTGTGTTTGGAGCCGTTCGTGAGATTGCCGCTTCCCTGCATTTGGTTCGTGCCCTCCAGTTTATGCGAACGGAGGTTATGTGTACAGCAGCCTGGGAAGGTCTACTAAACGGCGGTTTGGTTTAAAGACACAGGAGGTGTCTTAACAATTGGTGGCAAGCGACGGGATGAATCCCACAGCATTGGAGGTCAGCTACAAACCATGCAGTACGAGGAATTAAGGCGTGCCTACCCTTAAAGACATATTGGAACGCCGAGGGCGTGCAGCAAGCAATTTAAAGAAACGGGAGATTATTGCTTTACTGCTGGAGATGGATGCAGCACCGGGAATGGAGAGAGTCAATGTGGCCAGTCCCTTGGATTTAACACCCGAGGAAATACAATTTAACCGGGCAGTGCAAATAAGGCTGGCACATTTTGGCCCCAACCCCTCAACCGACATCGTGGAGCGTGTACAGGCAGCAGTAGCAGCACACCAGGCGAGAGAAAGAGGAGCTGCAGCAGCAGAGGTACCCAATAACAATTTTGCCAGGAAAAAGGTACCCTTTGCTGCATTTAAAAACTTTGTTGAAGCAGAGGGGGAGATTGATGGGTTCCTGGCGGATTTTGAGAGGCAGTGTGCCCTACACCAGGTACCCGTAGATGAGTGGGTTACCATCCTCTCTGGGAAGTTATCCGGCCGGGCTAGTGAAGCATTTCGGGCCATCCCAGAGGAGGAGATCACCAGCTACCAGGCTGTGAAGGATGCCCTCCTAGCCAGGTATGCAGTGACCCCAGAGGCTTACAGAAGGCGGTTTAGGGAAACCAACAAGCAGGTTGGTGACTCTTATGTGGAGTGGGCCTGCAGAGTTCACCGTACCGCAGCCCACTGGATGGCAGGATGCCAAGCGGTAACTGGGGAGGAGGTGCTCCAAGTGTTCCTGCTGGAGCATTGCTTTGATAGACTACCTGCTGGGGTCCGGGAGTGGGTCAGAGACAGGAAACCCTCTACCCTACCCGAGGCTGCTCGTCTGGCAGATGAGTACACGGATGCCCGTAAGTTAGATGGTACAGCTAACAAAGTCCCTGCCAGACTGGAGTATCGACCAGCTGTAGCACCCACTCCTCCAGCCTACCAACCCCCAGTACATCGCACTCCAGCCCCATCCCCACCAGCTAACAAATATGTGCACCCTCCCGGTTCAATGCCAGGGAATATCCCCAGCCTCTCCGGTGTTATTTGTGCAACCAGTTGGGGCACAAGCGCCCAGAGTGCCCCTGAACAGTGCCAACCAAGCCCAGTCTTGGAGAAAACCAGCCAATGGCAATCAGCGGCCCCTCAGCCTGCTGCGCACTGCATAGAGCAGGAGGAGTTTTGGGGCATCTTACACGAGGCCGACTCCAGTGCAAGCAGCTCACCAGGATAACCGCCAGCAACATCGGCAAACTGTGAAGCTGAATGGCAGGGTGGTAAATGGGCTGAGAGACTCAGGAGCCACGATGACACTGCTCCAAAAGAACTTGGTCTCAGAGCATCAGCACACTGGGGACACTGTGGCAGTAAGGGTAGCAGGGGTGCCGTGTTTCGTTTACCTGTTGCCCGGGTGCATTTGGATTGGGGAGTGGGCGCTAGACATGTGGATGTGGGGGTGATGAAAGACTTGCCGGCAGATGTCCTTCTGGGAAACGATTTGGCCCCTCTGGTTTCCGCCTATGCCCCGATGAGCCCTGCAGAGGTGAACCCTGTGACCACCCGTGCCCAGACCCGTGCTGCCGGAACCAGCCCACCTGCTGATGAGACCCAGGTAAGGTTTACTGCCCCGACTGTTACCCCAGATCAGGTCCCCTTAAGCTGGGCCTCCCCAGAGGAGTTTGGGAGGGAAACCCGGGCGGATCCCAACCTCCAAAAGTACAGAGCCAGGGCCGATGCTGGGGAGGAAGGGGTAGATGGGGAGCGGTATGAGTGGGTGGGGACAGGTTATATAGGATCCCTAAGCCCTCCCGGAAGAGTGTTGCCTCTCCGCCAAATCGCCAGTTAGTGGTACCCGCAAAGTACCGGCTGGAGATTATGCGGATAGGGCATGATGTTCCGCTAGCTGGACATCTAGGGTCCCGCCGTACAGCCTACAGAATATCACAGAATTTCTTTTGGCCAAACTTTAACCAGGCTGTGCGGATGTACTGCAGTACGTGCGACACGTGTCAACGGGTAGGTAAGCGGGGGATCACCCAAAAGCTAGGCTTCAGTCGATGCCTATTATTGGGGAACCCTTTTCCCGCATAGCCGTTGACATTGTGGGTCCATCTGGCCAGGGCTAGTCCATCAGGTAAGAAGTATATTCTTACCGTGGTGGACTATGCCACGCGCTATCCAGAGGCAGTAGCGCTGTCTAATATAGAGGCAGAGACGGTTGCTGATGCCCTGGTTAGGATTTTTATTAGGGTCGGGTTCCCCAGGAGATTCTCTCCGATCAGGGAACCCAATTCACCGCTGTGCTCACCCAGCAGCTGTGGAAGGTGTGTGGTATTAAGCCGTTACTTAGTTCACCATACCACCCACAGACTAACGGTCTCTGCGAGCGCTTTAACGGTACCCTCAAGCAGATGCTGAGGACCTTTACAGACGCTTGCAGAGACTGGGAGAGATTCCTGCCTCATCTATTGTTTTCGTATAGAGAGGTGCCCCAGGAATCTACTGGGTTCTCCCCTTTGAGCTGCTGTATGGGAGGAGGGTCCGCGGACCCCTAGATCTCATTAGAGGCCACTGGGAGGGGGAGACGGAGCAGGAAGGGACCCCCATTGTGCCATATGTTCTGGAACTCCGGGACCGCATGGAGAAACTATCCCTGATGGTAAGGGGGAATCTCCAGGCGGCCCAGGGGAGACAGAAGAGATGGTATGATCAGGGTGCCCGACAGCGGGTCTTCCAGGTTGGGCAAAAGGTATTGGTGCTCAAACCTGTGAAGGCCAACAAGATGCAAGCATCTTGGCAGGGGCTCGCACAAAGTAGTGGCGCAGATTTGCGACACTACTTACGTGATAGCCAGCTGTGCAGATGAGAGGATTCAGCGATCCTTTCATGTGAACATGCTAAAGGAGTACCAGGAGAGACCTGAGAATATTGCAGCAGTATGTGCCCCAGCTGCAGATGATTCTGAGAATTTACCCTTCCCGATCTGTTAGAAAGGGAGCCCCAGACTGACCTTACTACCCTTGTACAGCTAGGGGAACGGCTGAACCCCACGGAAAAGGTACAGGCACAACAGTTGTTGTGGGAGAAGCAGGCGACGTTCTCCCAGGAGCCAGGTTATACCACCCTAGCTGTACATAAGGTAGAGACCCCTGGACAGACCCCCTTACGACAGCCCCCCTATCGTATCCCTGAAGCAGTCCGTGAAGGAATGCGGAAGGAGATACAGGAGATGACCCAGCTTGGGGTCATCGAGCACTCCGACAGCCCTTGGGCCTCGCCTGTAGTCCTGGTGCCCAAGAAAGATGGGACCACTCGGTTCTGTGTGGACTACAGGCGGCTCAACGAGCGGACCACCACTGACGCCTACCCAATGCCCCGGGTAGACGAATTGCTGGATCAGTATTGCCAGGGGGAGATATCTGACCACCATAGACCTGTGTAAGGGCTACTGGCAGATCCTCTGGCCGAGGATGCTATCCCCAAGTCGGCATTTGTCACCCCATTTGGCTTGTACCAATTTAAGGTCATGCCCTTTGGGATGAAAAATGCACCGGCTACCTTCCAACGGATGGTGGATAGACTCCTGGATGGCTTCCAAGAATTTGCCTGTGCATACTTGGATGACATTGCGATTTACAGTGGGTCCTGGGAGGAACACCTAGTACATGTAGGGGTAGTGCTGGATAAGATTCGGGCCGCTGGCCTGACATTGAAGCCAGAGAAGTGCCATCTAGGTATGGCTGAGGTACAGTACCTGGGTCACAGAGTGGGTGTGGGAGCCAGAGACCAGAGCCAGCCAAGGTAGAGGCGGTGGCTAACTGGCCCACACCTACCACTAAGACCCAGGTATTGGCCTTCTTGGGGACGGCAGGGTACTATAGACGTTTTGTCCCTGACTACAGCACTATTGCTAAGCCCCTGACAGACCTGACCAAGAAGAACTTGCCTAAGCAGGTCCTGTGGTCTCTGGCTTGTGAAGCTGCTGCTCCAGGCATTGAAGCAGGCTCTGTGAATGCCCCTGTCTTGGCTGCCCCAGTACCTAACAAACGTTTTCTCGTCCATACAGACGCTTCTATGTATGGACTGGGGGCTGTGCTGAGCCAAGTCGGGGAAGATGGAGGAGAGCACCCTGTCGCATATCTCAGCAGAAAGCTGTTACCCAGAGAAGTGAGTTATGCGGCAGTGGAGAAGGAGTGCTTAGCCTTGGTCTGGGCATTGAAAAAGTTAAGTCCCTATCTGTATGGGCAAGAGTTTTCCCTTGTGACTGATCACAACCCCTCGCTTGGCTTAACCGGGTCTCAGGAGACAATGGGAGACTATTGAGATGGAGCTTGGCATTGCAGCCCTACAATTTTATTATCAGCTACAGACCCGGTAAGCTGAACGGAAATGCAGATGGATTGTCACGGCAAACAGACATCGCTACCACCTCTTAGTCCGGGCATCCCAAGTTGACCCGCCACAGGGTCAAGCCGGGTCTGCCGGAGTGTCCCACGAGGAGGGAGCCGTGTGACAGAACCATCTGTCTGATTATTCTTTTTAATGCTTGTTTCCCTGCTGTATTCGTCTGTTTGCATTCCGTTCGTATGAATGGCTGTTTTCTATAGCCCAGCCATTCGAATGACTGTCTTTCCCGAATGAACTAGACGAACGGACGGCCACCCAGGAGAGAAGTGTGCTGCTGGTTAACCGATTGATCCCAATTAGAACGTTGTGGTTAACCGCAGACACTTCTCAATTACACGAATTCAGGGTGGTCGCCGCTCGTATGTCGACCACGAGGCAGCGGCCATTTTAAACTATGCGAAAGCCCAGCGGTGTTCGGCTCTATTTTCATGGAACTAAAAACGGACACTTTTTCTGCCGAACACCGCTGAAACAACAGAACACCTGTTATTGCCTGGATTCCTAACTTTTATTTTGTTGATTGTATCACAGACAATGTCATTGTGTTGTTGATTGTATCACAGGCAATGCCATTGTGTTGTTGATTGTATCACAGGACAATGCCATTGTGTTGTTGATTGTATCACGGACAATGTCATTGTGTTGTTGATTGTATCACGGACAATGTCATTGTGTTGTTGATTGTATCACGGACAATGTCATTGTGTTGTTGATTGGATCACGGACAATGCTCATTGTGGTTATTAAATGTACATTGACGAATGGGTTCTGTTTAAAATGTGAAACTGTAAATGATTGACTGCTATGTTTATACCACGTGGGTGGTAACCTTGTTGGAAAATGTGTATAAAAGGAAATGCTTGTGTGGTCATTAAAAGAGTTCTTATTTGACCCTCAATGCGGAGCTTCTGTCTCGTTATTGGGGGGATTTATTATTGGCGTTTAGAGACTGCTGAATGGAAATGGAAGCCGCTTGGTGAGTGTGATTGTTCGGCGGCTTACAGCAGTTCGTGGATTACCGTTCGTGTGTTTGGAGCCGTTCGTGAGATTGCCGCTTCCCCTGCATTTGGTTCGTGCCCTCCAGTTTATGCGAACGGAGGTTATGTGTACAGCAGCCGGGGAAGGTCTACTAAACGGCAGTTTGGTTTAAAGACACAGGAGGTGTCTTAACATCGCCCATCAATGTTGATGAGGATGGGGACGATGAAGTGGGATCCATGAGCCGCCGTGTTGTTATTTTCAGGGGCTGCTGGCGGGGTTGGAGTCTGTGGTTGCTTCTTTAGTTCCGTGACGGCAATAGTTTTTCGGATCTTATTAGGACATCTGATGGCAAAATGACCCGGCTCCCCACAGTAGAGGCAGAGATTTTTGGCCAGCCATCTCTCCTTCTCAGCTGTGGATAGAGATCTATGTAGTGCGTCGACCTGCATAGGTTCAGTTGCTGACTGGGGGTCGCGCTAGGCGGTAGAGGAGAAGGAGTAGTGGGTCTGTGGTCCGAGGACCAGAGACTTTCTTTCTTCCTCTCGGAAAGTCTTTGTTCTATCCGGATGCATAACTGAATGAAGTCATCCAGATCGTCCGGGGCCTCAACTCTGGCGAGTTTGTCTTTTATTAATTCGACAGGCCTCGCTCGGAATTGGCTCCTCTGTGCTGCTGGGTTCCAGGTGGTGTCCGTGACCCAACGGCGAAATTCGGCGGTGTATTCGGCAATGGAGCACCTCCCTTGCCGCAGACTAGTCGCGCCTTGGCTGTCGCACAGTGGTTGGGGTCATCGAAGACTTGTCTCATGGCGGTGATGAAGTTGTTTAGGTCGTGCAGGAGCTGACTGTTAGTCTGCACGTATGGTGATGCCCATGCTAATGCTTCATCCTTCAGGAGATTGACCATGAATAGCACCTTCTTTTTCTCAGTGGTGAAGGGGGCCGGGTACATCTGAAAATAGATGCGGCATTGGTTTAGAAACCCCGATACTGGCGTCTGTCGCCGCGAATCTTGATGGGAGTGGCATGCGGGTGTCAGCGACCGCGCCACGGACGTCCAGGAGTTGCCTCTGTAGTTCAATAATCTCCTGCTGTTGGCTTTGGACTACGCCTTGGAGCTGGGCAAATTTCTCCTGATATGTAGTACCAAATTCTTGAAGTTCGGTGACCTGCTTACTCAGAGTGGCCATTGCAGACTCCATAGTGGGGCTGATTATTCTGTAACAATCCTACAGGCTCACCTGAGTCAGAGGACAGCTGGCTGGAGGTAGGAGTGGAGCCCAGTGGCAAGGACCGCAGGCTGGTAGTAGGTGCAGGAAGTCTGGCAGAGGCGTAGTCGGTTGGCAAGCGGTGGGTCAGCGCAGGCGGCAGTAAGCGTGGTCAGACAATCCGGATCGGCAACGGTGGTAGCAGTTCAGTAGGTAGGGACAAAGCAGAAGAGTAGATGGTAGTCAATTCCTGGTCAGCAGTGGACTTACGATAGTAGCAAGAGCAGCAGATGAGGAGACGCTTGATCAAGGCTCAGGACTCTCAGGAGCTAAATAATCAGCAAGCTGGAGGGCAAGGGGCTGGACTTATATATGGAAGTACTAGTTATTTCTGGCCCAGCACCCAGACAGAGGATACAGGTCCCACAGCAAGGGAATCATGCGTCATATCACCCACCACTGGAGAAGGCCACTTTAAGTTATTTCGGCCCCAGCACCCAGATAGAGGAGAGAGGTCCCACATCAAGGAATCATGCGTCATATCACCCACCATTGGAGAAGGCCACTTTCAGTTATTTAGGCCCAGCACCCAGACAGAGGAGAGAGGTCCCACAGCAAGGAATCAAGTGTCATATCACCCACCACTGGAGAAGGCCACTTTCGGTTATTTCCGGCCCCAGCACCCAGACAGAGGAGAGAGGTCCCACAGCAAGGAATCATGCGTCATATCACCCACCACTGGAGAAGGCCACTTTCAGTTATTTCGCCCCACCACCCAGACAGAGGAGAGAGGTCCCACATCAAGGAATCATGCGTCATATCACCCACCATTGGAGAAGGCTACTTTCAGTTATTTCGGCCCTGCACCCAGACAGAGGAGAGAGGTCCCACAGCAAGGAATCATGCGTCATATCACCCACCACTGGAGAAGGCCACTTTCAGTTATTTCGGCCCCACCACCCAGACAGAGGAGAGAGGTCCCACATCAAGGAATCATGCGTCATATCACCCACCATTGGAGAAGGCCACTTTCAGTTATTTAGGGCCCAGCACCCAGACAGAGGAGAGAGGTCCCACAGCAAGGAATCAAGTGTCATATCACCCACCACTGGAGAAGGCCACTTTCGGTTATTTCGGCCCCAGCACCCAGACAGAGGAGAGAGGTACCACAGCAAGGAATCATGCGTCATATCACCCACCACTGGAGAAGGACACTTTCAGTTATTTATGCCCAGCACCCAGACAGAGGAGAGAGGTCCCACAGCAAGGAATCAAGTGTCATATCACCCACCACTGGAGAAGGCCACTTTCGGTTATTTCGGCCCCAGCACCCAGACAGAGGAGAGAGGTCCCACAGCAAGGAATAAGGCGCCATATCACCCACCACTGGAGAAGGCCACTTTCAGTTATTTCGGCCCAGCACCCAGAACGAGGATACAGGTCCCACAGCAAGGAATCATGCGTCATATCACCCACCACTGGAGAAGGCCACTTTCAGTTATTTCTGGCCCAGCACAAAGACCGAGGATACAGGTCCTACAGCAAGGAATCATGCGTCATATCACCCACCACTGGAGAAGGTCACTTTCTATTATTTCGGCCCCAGCACCAAGATAGAGGAGAGAGGTCCCACATCAAGGAATCATGCGTCATATCACCCACCACTGGAGAAGGCCACTTTCAGTTATTTAGGCCCATGCACCCAGACAGAGGAGAGAGGTCCCACAGCAAGGAATCATGCGTCATATCACCCACCACTGGAGAAGGCCACTTTCAGTTATTTCGGCCCCAGCACCCAGACAGAGGAGAGGTTCATTCAGCTTTGGGTTGCGCCGCAAGATCATGGTAAAGTTAAAAAATGAGGATTAAATAAATGAAGTGGCCCGGAGTACAAGAATACATGGTTGAGGGGACGCAGTTATAAATGTCTATTCTGCGCAAGGGAGGCACAGGTCCTGTGGGATCCATGCCTGGTTCATTTTTATGAAAGTCATCCTCCTCGTCCTCCAGTAGTGGGCCCTGGCTGGCCACATCTGTACCCGGCCTCTGCTGTTGCAAAATACCTCCTCAGAGCCACTTCTAACAGACTGGCCTAAAAGTGGTAAAATGACCCTCATCCTCCTCCTCCTCCGCCTGGGCCACCTCCTCTTCCATCATCGCCCTAAGCGTTTCTCAAGGAGACATAGAAGTGGTATTGTAACGCTGATAACGGTGTCATCGCCACTGGCCATGCTGGTGGAGTACTCGAAACAGCGCAACAGGGCACACAGGTCTCGCATGGAGGCCCAATCATTAGTGGTGAAGTGGTGCTGTTTAGCAGTGCGACTGACGCGTGCGTGCTGCAGCTGAAACTCCGCTATGGCCTGCTGCTGCTCGCACAGTCTCTCCAGCATGTGCAAGGTGGAGTTACACCTGGTGGGCACGCTGCATATGAGGCGGTGAGCGGGAAGGCCAAAGTTCCGCTGTAGCGCAGACAGGCGAGCAGCTGCAGGATGTGAACGCCGGAAGCGCGCAGGACGGCCCTCACTTTATGCAGCATCTCTGACATGTCGGGGTAGTTGTGAATGAATTTCTGCACCACCAAATTTAGCACATGCGCCAGGCAAGGGATGTGCGTCAAACCGGCTAGTCCCAGAGCTGCGACGAGATTTCGCCCAATATCGCACACCACCAGGCCGGGTTTGAGGCCCACCGGCAGAAACCACTTGTCGGTCTGTTGTTCAATACCCCGCCACAACTCCTGCGCGGTGTGGGGCCTATCCCCCAAACATATGAGTTTCAGAATGGCCTGCTGACGCTTACCCCGGGCTGTGCTAAAGTTGGTGGTGAAGGTGTGTGGCTGACTGGATGAGCTGGTGGAAGCAGAGGAGGAGGAAGCCGAATAGGGGGAGGATGCTACAGGAGGCAAAGAATGATGCCCTGCGATCCTTGGCGGAGGAAGGACGTGTGCCAAGGTACTCTCCACCTGGGGCCCAGCCGCCACTACATTTACCCAGTGTGCAGTTAGGGAGATATAGCTGTCTCCTGGTCGTGCTCACTGGGTCCACGTATCTGTGGTTAGGTGGACCTTGCCACAGATGGTGTTCCGCAGTGCACACTTGATTTTATCGGATACTTGGTTGTGCAGGGAAGGTACGGCTGTCTTGGAGAAGTAGTGGTGGCTGGGAACAACATACTGTGGGACAGCCATGGACATCAGCTGTTTGAAGCTGTTCTGTGTCCACCAGCCTGAATGACAGCATTTCAAAGGCCAGTAGTTTAGAAATTCTGGCATTCAGGCCCAGGGCTCGAGGGTGGCTAGGTGGGAATTTACGCTTTCTCTCCAAGGTTTGTGAGATGGATAGCTGAACGCTGCCGTGTGACATGGTGGAGATCCTTGGTGATGCAGGTGGCACTGAGCAATACAACTGAACGAAGTACAAC